>JAAAKQ030510801.1:2038-19698 GCA_010016005.3 Zanna intricata
GATGGCTCTACATAGCAAGTCTCAAACGATGTCCTCTGGGCACCACACTGAATCAAGTTATATTCAACCTCCAGTTGCAACTCAAAGTTGTATGCTCCAGTACATGCGAACTCTGATGGAGTGGTACATTAAATAGTGGTACTTGTGTGAACAATATGTCAATCCCAATCAATAATCCTTAGTGGTTGTTTATCCTAGTTGAAAAACAAACAAACGGGAGAGTTTGAAAAAGCCTCAACCAACCTTGTCAGCTGAAGATGCGTCAAAAGATAAAGAAACAAGAGATGTAACAGAGTTAAATATCTAGAGTACATTTTCTTGTAGTTAAATTAAAAATGGTAGAAATCATTTATTGACATTTCTCTGTCTCTTGTAAATAAGTGTTCCATAGCAGCTTGTGGTTCATTGATATCTATTAAAAAGCTTAAGAGTGGTGCCCTTCTGATTGAGGTGAGTAATGATGAACAGAGTCAAAGCTCTTAGCCCTTAGGTACATAGGGAAAGATGAAGTGAAAGTGAAGCCCACAATACTCTGGATTCCAACAAGAGAATCTTTTGCAGTGACTGGAATTGAACTATCAAAAATATCAGAAGAGTCATCGCCTAAGTCAGTCACTTCTATGCAGAGGTCATAAGGAAAGAAAATGGTGTTGATGTGCAAATATATTCACTTATCCTAACATTTTCAACTCTAACTGTTCCGAGTGAATAAAAATTGGTTAACTACCTCTCTCTTCTGTGACTGTTTATTCAAAACCAAAAACACTGCTTTCAGTGTCAGAGTTTTGGTTACAACAAAGATGGCTACACAAAAGAACAAGTTTGTGCGCGTTATGGTTGTATGGGACATGATGTTACTACATGTGCTAAAATAGAAAACTGTGTTATTTGTAAAATTAAACACTTGGCAAGATGTCGAGAATGTGCCCTTTGTAAGGAAGAAAAGGCTAGATTAAAGATCTGTACCTAGCAGAAATTGTCATTCTCTGTGGCACGTCGAGAATACAAAAACCCCCTCAGCATGAGGAACTCTGTACAATCCAATGTTAGTTTTGTCCAGGCTTTCTAACAAGGTACAAAAAAAAAACGAATCCGCATCTTGCAAAGAGCTAACCAAAATGGTAGAAACTTTATCAGACTAAGTAAAGTCCCTCACATCTACTTTTACAACACTGAGTACTGGCAAGAAAGCTCTGCTAGAAAGTCCGATATGCTAGAAATCCAATCTTCAATCATGAATCGACTTCAACCACAAAATTGGTGGAGAATTGAAATCCACCACCAAAAAAAATTCCTGCTGCACCAACAATGCAGCAAATTAACAAGATCCGTATGAAAAGATCTATTAGAAAATCATCGGCTGGTAGATATCTCTGGCTACCCATACTTCCAAGTCCCCAACATCATTTAGAGATCTCTTTGGTGATATGAAAGCGGATGAAATCACTGAAGAAGCAAAACCACTTCCTAAAATTTATTAACACCAAAAATAGAAATTTGATAATATTTCATTTCATAAATAATCTGCATGCAGAATTATTTTCACACATAATGGAAATAAAGTAATTTTTTACTTTAGAATAATAACAACTACTATTCATTGGAATGTTTGCACTTTTGGCATGAGGACATCAAAATCCTACTAAAGAAAGAAAATCCTTTGACACTGTGTCTGCAGGGAGATTCACCTATGCCCCCGGGATAGAAAGTCATTTTGCGGTTACGTCTGCGAAAGATGCAACTATCAAACTGAGGGTAGAGGATGTGAAGGTATGGTTGTTTTCATAAAGGAAGATGTGTTAACCTTGCAGATTCTGCTGACGGCATTAGATCTCTGCTTATTAAATGATGGTTCGTACACGTTTAAGTCATCATCGTCAGGTACATTTTCGTGTATCAATCTGTCCTGTTCAGCATCCCTATGTCCATGTCTTTATCTGGTGTGTGTCCAAAAACTTTTTTGGAAGCGTTCACAGATAAGTTGTTATCTCAGTCAGTAATAGTGATTTGCTGATGGGTGGTTGAAAATGCAGATCGGAATCAAAAATTCTTTTGGTCAATACGATGGGTTGGTAGCGTGATTTACCAACTTACAATGTTTACACACTTGATACTCGATAGTGCAAGTGAATTTTTCCTGTAACATCTGAAAAATCCAGGAAGCCTATTGTTTGCCGGTGGGATGAATACTGTAGGTGTGCATTAAGTTATCGTCACAGAGTTTTATGTAATTTCAATCAAAGGCATATGGCAAAATATCTCTGTGCCTTCCGGAATAAGAGAGGTATGTGCCAACGAGTATTTCACTATGCTAAATGGAGATCATGGCTGAATTATGTCGATACTATTTCTCAGATAACTCTATCTTTGGTTATGTGAAGGAACATTCGGGCTGTGTGTGGATTAGGAAAATTTCGCAGTCGATTGGGCTGAAAAACAACGGCCGCTTCATCATCGTTCTAATTGATGTGACGATCACTTTTGCAAACTTTAAGTTTTAACGTTAACTTTAATGTTTTAAGTTGCAGTTAGAAAATAATCCGCTTGTCATTGGAGAATCGCAAAATGAATTAATCATAAATTTTTCATTTTACGAGCTGAGGTATGCCTAGAATAATTCCCATGATTCTTGCACCATCAATGATAATATCAGGTTCAGTATGTTATCTCACCTGCAGGTTACCTCATTACAACGTTTTTTGTTTATCTATAATAAAATATTTTCTGACAAAGTTTTTCCAGTTTCCTGGTGAGAAGCATTGCTGATTTTGATACTGAAACCTGGTAAAGATAAATCATATCCTTCTAGTTATCATCAAATTTCTCTGACCAATACTTTGAGCAAGTTGATGGAACAAATGGTAGGTAAAACATCATCTAGTGTGGTATCTTGAGAGAAATTGTCCTTGAGCAATGCAGTTTTCGCCAAGGGAGATCGTCAATCAATAATATAGTTGCCCTGGAATCTGTTATCCAAAACATCTTCCTACTTCACCAATGCCTGGTTGCTATCTATTGTTCAATTTGCAAAAACATATGACAGCCCGTAGGAGAAGGATCCTAAATGCAGTTCATGAAAGGAGTATACAAGGGAATCTCTTTGCTTTCATTTAAAGGCTTCCTCAGTTTTTTTTTTTTTTTGTAAGGCGAACAATGCTTAAACGTTATTATCGTCCAAATTAAATGAAATGGGTAATAAAAATTATTTAAAATAAATTAAAACTAAAACAAAATTAAATAAAAATAAATAAAAATTAAAACTTAAAAACTAATTTTACTAAAAACTTATAACCAATATCACAGATAAGGTACTAAAAATTAAAACTAATTTGTGGTAAACTTTAGAACTAATATCAAGTTTCTTTAAAAATCCATAAGGGGTGTGAAAAGCCCCTTAATGGATAACCAAAAAAAAATTAAGGTTAAAAAATCTGTAATGGGTGTATAAGGCCCCTTAACGGATAACAAAAAAACTATTCATATATCTTAAATTTTATTGAAAATATTTATACGTCGCAGGAATCTGAGAACCCTATCTATCACTGTCACTGTATTGTCATTTCTTAGGATATGGCGAATATTCTGAGGTAATTTAAATTTGTGATTTAAGGGCGCATAACACATGCAATCTGTCAAGATATGACGCACAGTTAGTCGACAGTTCGGGTTGGAACAATGGTATCCAACAATTTCACACTAGAAAACGTAATATAACAGAAAAGTGTCTTGAGTGTAACCTTGTTTGTTGTAGCTATAAATTCTATTATAAACTGCATGCAGAAACCTGTTCTTTGTTTGTAGATCATTTTTCAATTTACATTACATCTAGAACTTTAGTTACTGCCAAGAGGCAGCTCCAAAACACAATAACCCGCCCAAAGTCGTGGTGAAGAATGACTGAATTCATCTTTTCACGGGAGAAAATGAAATCGATTTGCTTTTCCCAGTTGTGGGAACATATTGACCCTCAGTTGTTTTTATACAGTGAATCAGTTGTACCATGTGCGCTTTAGATTTTTATGGTTGTGGTTTGACCAACATCTGATATGGAAAACATATTTAAAGGAACTGTAGGCCAAGTGTCTAAAAATGCTAGACATACTGAGAGTTCTATGTAATACCAATTGGGGGGTAGCTGATCAAGCATACATGTCGCGCTTCTACAGAGCTGTCATCCATTCCCACTTGGATTATAGCTGCGTGGCTTATTCATCAGGATGAGCCACCACTCTTCAGATTGTCAATGTAGTGCATTATTCATTTTTCTGTCTTGATACAGGTGTGTTTCATTCAAGCCCTCATAGTAAGTCTTTCAGTGGATAGTGGTAAGCCATCGCTAAACATACAATTACCTCCAGTTCTTACTGTTACTCAATGTTATTACCTCCATTGATAGCCTTCTCTTGTAAATTATTGCTTTATCTTGGTTGACACCATAGTTATACACGAATCCGATGAATGTAGAAAAAAAGATGTTATAGTATTACAAGTAGCAAGACTCCTGGATGCTGTAGTTTATACATGGCTGTAGCCACAATAACTTGATTTTGCTTTTGTGTTTGGTAGTAAAACATAAATATTTGGCCTTCCCAGCATTGTCAGTGTTTTTATCACAGAGCTCTATGCTATTAGTAAGGCCTTAAATATAATTAGCCCATTATTATGACATGTACTTGTCTATTCAGATTCCATGAGTACCTTGCAGGCGATTAGTGACAAGTATTCTAGAACACTCTGTTTACCATGAAATACAGTCTGGTATTTCAAAAATATGTTGGCGTATACACAACTATATGCTTCTGCTGTGGATTGTGTGTTTAAGGGAACAAGGACCAATAATAAGTAAAATTTATAATAAAAAAAAGTTCAGTTATTTTCTGAACAGATCTTGTATATTTCCTATCTTTGTTTTCACATCTACTTTAAGGTATTTCCTTTTGTAAAAGTTATTAATGAGTGAATGTAATGAGATATGTTCATATACAGCATTTTTATCAGAAAATTTCCTTTTTTTCTTAACTTTTTTACTGTTTTTGACAAGAATAAAATCTCCGCATAATAATAAATACTTTTTTCAACTCTTTAAATACCAACCAGATATCCTTAGGCCATATTCTGAAACGAATTATTACTAAATAAACAGTATAATAATTCTAAGCTGGAAAAACATAGTGTTTGTTTTTAATTTAATTATTCTAACTCAGGTCATGTATACTTGTTTAAAACCATAAATATATAATGTATACCCTCCACTGTTTTACTAAAAATTATTTACATTATTTTTATTAAAATGTTTGTATTTTTTTTACTTTAAACTTTTCATTTAGCGATACAAACAATGTTAAATATTATATTTGAGAAGATAACTGAATTATTTTATTAATGTATATTTTGATTGTAATAACTTATTTTTTCTTTGAGCAGATACATCTAAGATTTTCCCTTAATTTTGTATGTTATGCTGTATTTAGGACTTTATGCTACATAGATAGTCTTTAATGCAATTAAAATTTCAAATAAAGAATTTGAAAAAATTAAAAAAATTTTTAGTTCAGTTATCTTATTGCCATAATTACCTTATTAAATTTACAATTTTAGAATGACATGAGCTTTAAATTACTATCTCAGTAAGAATAAATGCACTTCCTACATTGTAAAAGTTTTCATTAAGAAATTTAAAAAAATGTTTAAAACATAGTTTTTCTTTTGCTATCAGTTGGTATATCTTTTAGTAAAATTACACATTATTTTGATTAATAAATAGAATTTTTTATAGTTATATTTTGTGTTAAAAGAACATTAAAGCTTCTAGTGTTGAAGATTAGATGGCAGAATACATCTAAAAAACTAAGACATAGGTTTTTTAAAAGAATTTATATTAAGATTACAAGGAGTAATTACATTTTTGTTAATATCAAAGTTAGTTCTGATAAATAACTGCAGAAATACCATTGAATTTAATTTATGTGGAGAATGTTTTTGTATATTTAATAGGTTACAGAAAATTTACAAAGTTCATTTGTAATTTTCATCGAGTGTGTATATTCATATCGTAAACCGTATGGTAAGAGGCTCGCAGACATCATCTTTTCTGCCCAAAAAACAAAAATATCTGTGATATAAATAAAATTCTTTTTAACAAAATGATTCTGATATCAAAAAAAATAAGACACCACAATTCTGTTTTCAAAACCCCCGTTATTAATTTCCTTAAAAAAAAAAAAAAAAAAACATGTTAAATGAAATTCTTACCAGCCCGATTTCATTTTTATGTAACACTTATCACATTTACAGAAATAATACAATTCTTATGATTAATAAATGAAATCGGGCTGGTAAGAGGTTTATTTAAAATGTATTTTTAAAAAATAAAAATTTGAATTAATAACAAATTTTGATTATAGAAATGTAGTGATTACCATTTTACTTACTTGTACAAAGTAAAGGAAGTATTATGATAGCGAAAAATTTCGGTTTTCAGATTTCATCGGAAATATCCATTTTGACCATCTCTAAATCCATTTTGACTAGTTTAGGCGTGAGTCGTTACGTACGTATTTCCCATTACTCAAAAACAATTAGCCGTAGAATGTTGAAATTTTGAATTTAGAACTGTTGTAACATCTAGCTGAGAACCACCCATTCTCATTGCAATCGACTGAAAAAAGTCTAAAAAAGGCCAAAATTCAAAAAAAAATTTGTATTTTTGACTTTTTCTTAACTGCAGTGATAAGCCCTCATTGAGAACTTTTCAACGATATATATAAATGGTATTTATTTTCATTAGTTTCAGAGTTGTAGCGAAATAAAATTGTAGTTAATGAAATATTTGAAATATATTTACAAGGGGGAAGGGATCGGTTCGAATTAGACTTCATCTCCTTTTTTTTTAACTTTTTTTTGTAATTTTAATATGTTGGTTTATTAATAATTATTAATCTTTATAAAAAAAAAAAAAAAGAAAAAAAAAAAAAATGTACAATGAATAATAATTCAATATATTAGTGAAAAAAAATTTTACGTACTTTTCATTTTAATTCAAAAAATTTTACATAATAATTAATAAATAATTAATTATTCACAAATCAATATATTTAATTAAAATAAAATTAAAAATACGTGTATATGAATCAATGTGTGCATGGTTACGAATCCGACATGTTCTCACTTGCACCACATAACTACTTGATTTACGCGAAACAGAATTGATATATAAACTAATACAAAATGCTAATATGGACACCAGAAAAAAATGTGATGTAATGTACGCGTAGTGTCCACCACAATGCAATTTTGTAACTGTCCAAGAATTGGAGGATGGTATCTCGCTTTCAAATGAAGTAAGTTTAAATGAAGCGCAGCAAAAAAATGTGTAGTTTCATTTAATAGGCGTACAAGAAATCACATAGTGTTCACATCAGACTTTTTATATCAGTATCATTCTGTTAAAAACGGTTTTTTTATTTATATTATAGAAATTTTTATTTTTTGAGCGAAAGAAATATCTGCGAGACTTACAATTTCATTGTAATCTTTTTGAATATCATTGCGTTTTGTTACATTATTTTTTATTTATTTATTTTTTCTAGCTATACGGGCATCGACTGCTATGGTCATTAGCCCTCGTCACATTCTTTAAAAGTAAATCAGTAATCACCGTAAGGCTCGTCATATGTTATGGTGTAAAAGGGTCCTAATATTTCTTTAAAAACACTAAACACAACACAAAACGTTACAAACATAAACATTGAAAACGAAAAGTGAAAAATGTAAAGGGCCCTGATATTTAAAAGAAAAAATAATTTAATTTAACAACATGAAATATATTGACAATACTAATTATTAAATTTCAATATCCATAAAATTCGACTTCATTATTTGTAATTACAGCTTTGTATAAACTATACGCTAGTTAATAGTCCAGTGGAGTGCAGGTAACCAACTATTTTTTCTTCATTTCCATTCTCCAAATCAACCGCAATTTCATTTATTAAGCCGAACCTCTTTCTGAGTTCCTCATATATGGTACACTTTTCCGTTAGATACTTGACTGTAAGTGTTTTGTTACAAACACCACACATTGGTCTATCTTCGCCGGTTAACAAATATGAATTTGTTATTCGCGTGTGATCGATTCTAAATCTAGTCATCGCCACTTGTTAACGGCGAGTCAGTTTCGAGTCGCTCTTCCATTTGTATGGAGAGGATTTAACGGCATTTAATTTAGTACCCAGTCCTCTCCATTCATTACTCCAGTACGTCCTAATTATATTTGTTAGACAATTCTTTACATCAGCCACTCGTACAGGAATTGCATCCAAGTTGTCGCAGACTGTTGCCATTCTGGCAGCTTCGTCTGCACTTTCGTTTCTTGCAATACCCCAGCATGCCCAGGAGTCCATACAAGTACGCATCGGTGTCCTCGTTTATTTAAAACATATAAAATAGAGAGGATGTAAGCGATCAGGACGTCCTTAATATTCTTGTTCCGAATTGCAATAAGTGCGCTGAGCGAGTCGGAACATACAAGCACTCTCTCTTCGCAAAAATGTTCACAATAGCGAAGAGCTTGCTGTATGGCAGTAAGTTCTGCCGTGTAAACGCTTGCCATATCTGGCAACTTCCAAAAATGGGCTTTGCATTTACATATATGGAGCATCCAACACCGTTGTCAGTTTTAGAACAGTCAGTATATATCTTAATGTATTCGTCGTAACTACTGACGGTTGATAAAAATTCCTGTTGGATGATTACTACTGGCTTATCTTTTATTTTCTCATAGAAGAGATCCAATCTTGCGTTTACCGCTGGCAAGAGCCATGGCGGTATCTCTCTAGTAGAAATTGTTAGCGTATCTGGAAGAGCAATTTCATATTTCCTTACTAATTCGCGATACCGTATTCCGGCTGGTCTAGAATAGGTAGCTCAACGTTCATATAATGCAGCTAAATGATGGTTGTTGAATGCTTTATAATTTATATGGGCAGGAAAGGCCCATATATTTGCTGCATATCTTAGTAATAGGATCTCCCTTCTATAACGCAGTAGCATTATTCCCGGTTCTGACATTAGACTAGTCGCCGGACTTGTACGGAATGCGCCCGTGGCGTACCTTATTCCGCTGTTGTGTATTACGTCTAAATTTATTAAGTGCGACTTTCTGGCGGATGAATATACAATACATTCGTAGTCAAGTTTCGATTGAACCAATGCTTTATACAGTTTCAGTAATATATCTTTATCTGAGCCCCAGTTGATATTGGATAAACATTTAATAAGGTTTAGAACTTTTTTTGCATCTATCACTCAAATACTGTGTATGTAATCCCCATGATTTATCTAGCAGTAGACCCAGAAATCAGACGTTATCTTTATACTCAATTGGATGGGCGTCGATTGTCAATACAGGGCTTCGGTGAGGAATTCTCTTCCTACAGAATGTACACAACACGTTTTCTCTGGTGAAAATTTAAATCCATTATGTCTCGCTACTTCATTGAGGACGTTTATCGCACGCTGTTATTGATATTTCACCATAGCTGTTTGGTTACTGGCATATACAATTGCCAGATCATCTACATAAACGCTTTCGCCGATTTCGGCTGGAATTGCTAATATCAGCTTTTGATGGCGATCGTGAATAAGGTACCGCTCAACGGCGATTCCTGCGGTATGCCATTTTCTAATATTTTCTCTGCTGAATATTCATTGTTAACTTGTACTTGAGAAGTACGGTTATTCATGTAGTTGCTAAGTAGTATTGGCAGATTGCCACGAATGCCCCATTCATGCAATTGAAGCATTATTCCATGACACCAGGTCATATCGAAAGCCTTCTGCAGGTCAAAGAAGACTCCAACACAATGTTTTCTTTTTATAAAGCTGTTATATATGATATTCTCTAGGTTAATCATTTGATCAGTTGTCGAATGATATTGTCGGAAACCTGCTTGATATCGAGATATAAGGGTTTTTTTCTAAAATCCAAACGAGTCGATTATTTATCATTCTTTCAAAAAGTTTTCCCATAGCGCACGTCAATGAAATAGGACGATAACTATTGGGATCTGTCAAATTTTTTCCTTTCTTTGGAACTGGGATAATATAAGCCTTTTTCCACTGCAGCGGATAAATTCCATTTCGCCATATCTCATTATATAATTGTAATAATTTACGCTTTGCAGTGATATTCAGCTGCCTGATCATCACATAATGAATTTCATCCGGACCAGCAGCTGTATTCCCGGCTTTCTCCAGCGCTTTCATTAGTTCTTCTAATTTAAATGGAACATTATATAAAAACTTAATTTCAGTTCCAAAATTAAGTAGACCCTCAAGAGCAGATTTTTGTGCTTTAAAACAGTCATCATAGTTAGCCGTTTTACTAGCTTCTTCGAACTGATTGGCAAGTAGCTCTGCAATTTCGTTTGGGGTAACTGTAATTTCATTTTCATATTGAAGGCAGCTTATGGGAGCAAAATTTGCATGCCCGCAGATAGCCTTCACTTTCTTCCAAACGTCTGATGCAGTTGTATTCCTGTCAATGGATGACACATATTGCTGCCAGGATCGTTTTTTAGCGTCTATCTTCTTTTTGCAAATACCCTGTATTTTTTGAAGGCAATTAGATTTTCTGATGTTGGACGTTTCTTAAAAGCGTTATATGCTTTTTTCTCAACTGCGGCAGTGAATAACCCCTTGGCTCGACATTTCTTCAACAGTTTTGTCTTCCGTGCAATTTAAAAGGTCACGGCAAACGACGACTACTTTTGATGAATTCAAGCTACTATGTGGCTGCACATCCACGGAGAAATCACAAATCTTTTTCAATAGGAGCAATTTATCACTTTGGCTGTCATTAACAGTTTCTATGCACAGCCCATTGAACATTTTTTTAATCTCTTTCACAGGTCCACCAGCACATTTCGCAATTTCTCTAGCAATTAAGAAATGGCTTACCTTTTGGAAACTACCACTTTCCCTTGAAATTACTAAATGTCTCGGTTTGGGCGAATTGCCACCAAACAACGCTCTCTTTAATTCTTTATTGAGTCTCTCGGTATCTTTCCTCAAAATATCTTTTCCCTGACTACATTTCCTTTTCGCTTGTGGCGAATCGGCGCTTTCAAAATGAGGGTGTTTACGTGAATCCTGTGCCACGAGTTGTTGTTTATTCTCCATTGTTTTTTGTCCCTTCTGCAGCAAGGCTAGCCGCCGGGGTACACCCCCATTCCAAGGCTGCTAACCTTGGAGGTCCGTTCCGGTACTCCCGTGGAATCGGCATATGTTCTGTCAGAGAACGGATGTGCAATCTCTGCACTGACTCCAGGCCCCTACTGGCCTAAACTTTCAGGGCTCCCATGCACCGACATACATGGGCACCATACTACATGCTTGTCATCGCAGGGGGCAGTGGACAGCGGAAGGGTCTCCGTTACACCCGCTATCACTTCGACCCTAGCCGCCACATCGCCAGCTCTAAAGGCGGTGTAAATCCGTATCCGTAATCAGTAAAAAATTTCGTACCTGCAGGTGGTCGAGAATCCAATTCTTAGTGCGGCGTGAAATTAGGTCGACCAAAATCGATCTCGGAGAGAAAGAAAGCTCGGAACCCCGTTAGCCAGCATTATGAAATCTACGTATGTACAGCTGTTTCCGCCCTGGACGTGGAACGTAGATGGTATGTTCCGGACGTATGGAATATTCTTTTATTTATTTTTTTTATGATTGTTATCATATTTTATGATTGTTGTTTTTTTTTTACTGATTGTTATCTTATGGATTTATTATTAAAATTTATTGCCTTTCTCGAATAAACAAATACACATCTTTTGAATTTCTCGGCCAATTTTTTTTTTGTTGGAATCATTCACTTCATATCATATTTTTCCTTTTTTAATAAAACTAGTATGATGACCTTCACAAATCGAAGATCCGTGATGTAATATTGCGCTTGTTATTATTACTTTGTAGATGTAACCCTCGATTTTTATCATAGCCGTGGACACACTTTTTATATTATTATTAAATGAACCTTTTTTTTTTATTTCTCCATCAATTACTTCAAATAGTTCTAATTGTAGAAAAAAATTTTACCAGTCGAATTTATTTCTGTTTTAACAAATCTTTGTTGCCATATTGCAACACTTCATACTGTTCATGTTTTTGTGTTTTATTAGTAGCTATAGTCTCTTGTAAACTAACACTTTTATTTATTTTTTAATAAAGTTATGGGAATTAAAAAAATTGTTTTATCTTCAGTACTTTCATTTAGATAATAGTATTTACTATTAAAACAAGCTGTAGTATATTTTCCTTTAAATTTTATTATTTCAAGTACATTATCCAGTTTTGTACTCTACCTGGTACTATCAAGTACTGCTACCTAGCGGCGCGATTTGTATAACCACCTTTTTGAGGAATTAGTGTATATTCGAGTCTCGTGGTTCATCAAATGGAAGAAAAAAACGTTGTCAAACAAAATTCGAGGTATTTTTTGAAATTATTCTTAATTAAAAATCTAATTGAACTAAAATATAATGTTTTCATGCTTATTTTTTAATTTTTTCCCCTTTTTTCATTTCACCTTTAGGTTAGGTCATGTTTATAACTGTAAATATAGTTCTATGACTTCGCCGTGCCGTCCAGTTATACGGACTCTTACGGACGAAATTCGAACTAACTTCTTGATACTAGATTCTAAATTTACATTTATAACATGCATGTACATAAGTGATGTATATACATCATGATCTTATATTGAAGCATAATTTTATGTTTATATGTGTATATGTTTTGTTTTTTTTTTTTAATTGTAGATTTATTTATTTATTTTGTGCTTTATTCAGTTTATTAATTCCTAACACACTTGCCTTTAATTTGAGAACTGTTCATACATAAAGATTATTGTTAAAACTTAATGATTATGTATTATTTATTGCATATAAAATCTTTAAAATTTATTTGGCACCAGTTATAACTAAATGTTGTCAGAATTTAATTAGGTTTATGTGATTCTGTTAAGATAAAGTGACTAAAAACTGATGTATCTTCTACCAACAGATAGTGCCGTAAATAGTTAAAATAAAATTCTGCAGTCAGGATTAATTTTGATACTTTTTATTATTTTAAAGTTACTAATTGATTGATTATCAGAAGACATTCATTACACCCATCAGTAGATTACTGTCTCTTTTACAAAATAAGAAAAATTATAATTCACTCTTTTGAAATATGCTTTTGTAAAGTTATTGAGACTATGAGTTCATCTTATCATGTGATAGAATCATCCTACATAGGATGAGACCAGGTTATAATCTCAGATGTAGCTCATTGTAGTTTATCCCTGTTAATTATAGAATAACGATTTGTATAATTTTTAAAAGTAAAATAATTTTGTCATGATAATTATGAATATTAACTTTCTTACTTTGGTTTTGTGTTATTGACTGATAACTTTAGTTTATAAAATTTGATTTGAGTATGCATTATAAACAAAACATAAATATCTGTCGTAATCAAAATTAAAATTTTCATGTTGTATACAACTTGAGTAACCTCAATCAAAGGTTACAATCAGTTGTAACCTTTCACAACTGATTTATATAACTTCTTTTTTTTACTTCATTATTATGAAAGGATTTGCTGGTAATAAAACCTTTTGTTCATTTATCTCTCTTGTATTGTCATATTAATATGGTATAATTATATACACAAAGTATTTCAAGAAATGGATAAAATACAAGTATATAAAAGCCCTTCTGTTTACCTTATATTATTTTATCTCTTTGTGTAATTAATCTTCTTGAATTTATTATCTTCTGTGTATAGTTGAATTAATCACACAAATGCAAAAACTATGAAATATGCTACAGACAAATTTCCTAAACAGTCATATAAAAAAAAAAAAATTAATTTGTTTAAAATTATTGGTTTTCATCCCTTTCAAAGTAATTTACTTCTGTCTGGAGAGATTTTTTTCCATGACTGGAAAAACTTCTGGAAATCATCTTCCACCAGGGATCTTCTGTGATTGAATTGGATCTTCACTGGTCTAAAAACGCTATCCCCAAGCTATTGACCAATTTCATTTTGGAAACTGGTAGAAGTAGTATGGGACAAGGTCTCATCAGATGACATTCATGTCAGAAATTTACCCAAAGATGTCATAGTGGAGAAACTATCAATTGTTGTGCCACTTATGAGGCGTGCCTCAGAACATCACATTAAAGTTGTTCATTTATAGTTTAATCTGTTAGAATAAAATGTTTGTGCATGATGCCATCAAAGACAAAAGAAGTAAATTAACATTGACTTGATATGTGCGCGCGTGCACACACACACACACACACACACACACATGAAAACCTGCCTTACATTCTTTGTTTAGGTAATATGGGTCTTCCATTGTAATGATTGTTGCTTCATTGCAGAGTCATAAATTAAATTCATTATTTAACAGAATTGTTGTATACTGTTATATTTTATGTTAAGAGAACATTAATGTTTCAAGTATTGAAGATTATATGGCAGAAATCAAGACTTCACCTAAAAGAACCTGGACATTAGAATTATTAAAAGAATTCATGTATTAAAATTATAACTAGTAAATTACATTATTGTAATTACTCCTTGTAGGACAGCTTCACATTCTACTACTACATGTTCAGGTATGTTTTGAAATTGAAAGATGACCAGAATGCTTGTCATTGTTCAGATTGTTTAAAAACTAACTGATGTCTCTTTTCATTCATTTCAGTTTACCTTGGAATTACAAAATAACACAACACATTGTTTGAAAATTAAAAACAAAATCACAAATTTACATTACATGATACTATCAAGCCAACTAACTCGAAGAAATGGAGTGTATAATCTCCTCTCTCTCAACCCCTTCTCTCTGCGAGCATAAACATGTTATAATTATGTTATTTTTAGAATATGCTCATGATGATTATTTAAGTCCAGATTATTTATTTATTCAATATTTTATAGGGTAGAAGAGGTAAAGGTTCAATATTTGTATGGGCTTCTGGTAATGGAGGTAGACATACAGATTCTTGTAACTGTGATGGCTACACTAATAGCATCTTCACGCTCTCTATATCAAGTGCAACACAAGGAGGGTATGTTATTTGTATATGCTTAATTGTTGTTCATATGCTTGTACTAAATTTTAATGTAATTTTACTATATTTTCTTTATTATAAATTAAATTCTTTATGATTTGAAATAAAGAATCAAAATACCAACCTAGCAGTATATAGATAAATTTTCAGTGTTTGCAGTTTGTTAAAAATTCTGGAATAAGCTATTTTAAAGTGTCAAATATTCTTTTGAATTTTGAAAGTTGATTCTTACTCAAGATCCTTCCAGTAAATATTAAAGTCTACTTCTCTTGAACAAAACAATTTATTCGGTTGATAAAATTTGTTTGGACAAGATCTTTTGCATTTACCCATCCTACTTGAGGAAACAGATTTATTCAATGAAATAATATATATAGCTATTACTATATTGTAATACTAAAGGAATTATAATTAATTTTATGCTATTTTATCCCCAATCCTATGAAGATTAATTATTTTAGTTCTATAGATTAAGTTTTATATTTTTTTTTATAGGGTAAATAAAGTTATCTAGATTATTTTGACAATTTGTCAATTGTGCATGTAAATATTAATGCATCTGTAGTGTATTCATTCTCTCAAGTTGTTACACATACAGAAACCTTTGTGCCTGCTATAAAAACTTACTTTTGCATAGAAAATTATTAATGTAGACTGCACAAAATACAGGAAAAGCTGAGCAACGTGGTATGAAGTTTATCAGGAAACCTGAAGTTTCACTTTATATAGTTAAGCATAAAATACATTGTATTTTACTGTATACTGTATTGTATTGTAGTAATATAAAATCTTAAGACAATAAATTAAATAAACTTTTCACCTTAACAAACTTAACTAGACTTGTAATGCACTCCGCTAAGTTGAAAAGTTTTTGAAATGAAAAGCTTCAAGAGGAACCACATGAAGTAAAATGTCCGACTTGAGTAATGAAAAGTTGTTTTAACGGTAATGAAAACTGTTGGTTTTGCTCACTTATTTTATTATACAATACTTGGTATCTTCTATCAACAACATTTATGTAACTGAACCACAATCTTTACATTTCAAGTTTTTATTAGATTTACTTTTAGTGAAGTATTAAATGTAGATCAACTTGGATGTGAAAATCTATTTCAGTCTTTCTAAAACTTGTTGAAGCACTCTTCTTACCCAGATTTTATTTTTATAGCTTATTTAAAAGTATAAACCAGAAAAAGGATTCTATTACAAGTTTTATTGTTTATTACTTCCCGTTGACTAGATTTTTTAGTACTAAAATTTTCTTTTCTTTTGCTTCTTACCGAGTTATTAGTGAGTACATGAAATTTAATTTACTTGAGTCTTTAAATGTTTCCTTTATTGTAATATATATGAACTGAAGTCTTTTTTATCTGATTTTTTCATACCTAATGTCTAATATGTTTATTTAAAACATTAAGTAGGGTTATTGGTTGCAGGTTGAATGCCATTTTTTTTTACCAACTTTCAAGGTGAGACTTTATTTTATCCTTTGTTTAACTTTTTTGCCATGAAAGAAATAGATTTAATAAATTTTATTAATAGCAGTTTTTGCACATACAAATTCCTGATAATCAAATTTACTCATAATTTATTTAGTTTTAAAATCATCTTTATATTTATGACAATAACAATTAATTAACTACAGTAACAATTTTGAATTAAATTTAAAAAAAACTACAAACTGTGAACTGTAAAAATATGATTGCCTTAAACACAAAGATTTGTGAACAAGAGGGAGTGTTCATCAATGAAAAGAGCAAAAAATTTTGTACTGGAATATGTAGTTACACATATGACCTTAGATCTTTTTTGAAGGTCATACTGCAACCATCATAGATAGTGTCATTTACATATTGTATAACTATGTATTAAATGTTATTGTAAATGTTTAAATGTTATGCAATAACATTTACCTAATGCTTCAGGTTTCTCTTTCCCATAGTTTTCAAGATAAATGGCCTGGAATATAAATACTCCAGGAATTGTACGATCTTCAAAAACTGTGTAACTCGTATAACACTTCCTCTATGTAACACTATCTCTGATGGTTGGCCTATGACCTTAAAATAAAAGTCCAAAGTTATTTGTGTGACTATATATTCCAATGTAAAATTTTCTTCTCTTTTTATTGGTGGATTCAAAAATAGGTCATTCAATTTGAAAAATCAAGTTAACCTTGAAATAAGTTTAAGGTCAAATCTAAGGTCACCTGAGATGATTAAAATGAAAAAAAAAATACTGATTCAGGAGAAAACAGAAATAGTTTGATAATTGATTCTACAGTTTGACTGAAATGAAAGGAAAAACATTCATATGAACAAATGTCTGAAAAAGCTTTGTTGTTATCAAGTTATGGCTCAAAAACTTTTGCCTGGATTTCAGTTCTGCAGGTGAACTGAGGTCATACTGAAATTTCTAAGGCATTACATAAGTAAGTAGTAAACTTTATGGTTGACCTGAAAAATTAAAATAAAGCAGGTCCAGAACTATATCTCCCATAGTTTTTATGACATTCAACGTTAAAAAAAAATT
>JAAAKQ030510812.1:0-19697 GCA_010016005.3 Zanna intricata
ACAAGATTTTGCGAGCTGCCAGGGATTGCTCTGTAGCCCTCTCATGGAGTCTTGCCAAGCCTTGAGTTTGGCTTCCTTGACCTACGTATATACATATTATATATATGCATATATTTATGTAGTCTATAACACTTTCTGTAACGTAAGGATTCCAACGTAGGGACATACATCTAAATCGGTTCGGCCGTTGAGCTGCTACGGTGGAACAAACATTCATACATATACCCTAATTATATTATACTCCTTAAAGGGTAGTCGTGTAAAAAGCTGAATATTAATTAAAAACTCAATACAGATGGTTAGCATCTATTCTGATTCCGTGATCGAATGAAACTTTATGAAAATGTTTACGAGCTTTCCCCTTAAATTATCTTTAAGAGAATCAAAATTGAAAATAATCTTTCTAGTTTATTTTCCAAAAGCGCCGGAAAAATTTAACGAATTCATACGAAATTCGAAATGTGACTTAATCATATGATTTGTTCGAGGATAAAATTCCAAATTGTGTAGATTATAGAATTGCTAATAATTTGCAGGTAAGAATTGTATTTTTTTCCTCGAATTAGTAGTCATGCAAAAGAAGAAAACTTAAAAATTCAGTATTTTTACAGTGTGGTGAACGGTACCTTCAGTGTGTATATATATATATAATATAAAACAAATAACATTTATATGTATATATAAAACACAACACACATACACAAAAATAAACGGCTTGTTCAGGTAAAAACTTTAATTGAAGTATAATAGCTTTTTCTTTTGGTAAAACTTTAACAAAGTAAAATTTGTCTATTAAACTACGAAAAATTTTAACTCCAAGATTTTTACCGGATGGAAAATAAGTACATCGAAACAAAACCGAGGAAGTTAATTACTGTAATCGTTATTCGATTAAAACTGGCGCGATACTCCTCACTACACGTAGAGTAAGTCTTGACACGCAATACATACTGGTACTACGCGTGCATATACCGTTATCATGGCGTCGGTTTGACATACCGATGTCCAGTTTACATACCGATTTTATGGGATATCGTCGCATAAAAAAATAACCGCACTGTTATTTAAAATAACTTATAATAGATAAAACGAGCAAATAACTCTTTAAATAGAGTTATTTAAAATAACTCTATTTTTAAAAAATAACTTAAAAATGTTATTTTTTTGTGTTAATTAATCCTTTTCGCCTAAAATAGAGCGTTATAAGATTTTTTAAAACTATTTTTTATTGCCGTTTTTGAAGATTACCCGTGCTCAGGGTTTATTAATTACTGAATTGTTTATGTATATTTATATACCGAAAACTAAGATAACAATTCTGTAAAGCGACTTTTCCTTTGTTTATTTATCTTTTTTTTCATAAAACTTAGAATAGAATAGCCGAGTTAAAAATGATTTTGAAATTCTTTACATCTACATATAAAAGTATCTAAAAAGAAAAGCGAATCCCATTATTATAAATGAAAAATTAAACTCGGCTATGTATATAGCGGAACATTAACGTTTTTGCGTTTCATCAGGAAGGTTCCGGATTTGAATCCCGATACATATTGTATTGTATCCTAGATAAAATTCTCTTGATAAAAATTCTACGTAGTATTCAAAATGACAAGTTTATGTGTGAATTATATATTAAAATAAACTACGGTCGTTATCGTAAATTTTATTTGTGGAAAACATGAACTGTTTCAGAGAATAATTTTATCAATAAAAAAGTGTTAATCTCCCTGCACAACTAACTTGTAATTGAACTTTTTTAACATCGATAATCTTTAATAGATAATCGAGCGCATAAGAAAATCGACTTTCATCGAAAAAGACATAATAATTGAAGAACTGACTTTTTTATGACCGTTTTCAGTAATTTGTTAACGACACGCTGCGGTCGAGTGATGTTAAGTAATCCCGCAACAGATGGCTTCTTTGTATAAGGGTCGACTTTTAACTAATGTTAAAAGTAACATTTTTAAAGAGATTGTAGCAATTTAGAACAAAACATATATAAAATTGTACTTTTCTGCGAACTTAAGACGTATACAATGAGGAATTTCTTGCGGCCGTACGATGCATTTATGTATTTTAATTTTCGATTTCAGTTATGAAATCCTTATAGAATTATTTAAATATTAGCACTGGAATCTAGAATCGCATTCGATCAGTCGACTAAATATAGAAGAAAATGTACATTGCGGCAGCTAATTCGATAAAACTGTAGCCCATCTAGACTACTACGATCTTTTATTTTATGCTAGTTAATTACGAGCCTAATCTTCTCTAGATTAAACACGTGTGAAGGAGTTGTATTCGCATTAGATACGTTATAATTGTTATGTACGTAACAACAGAATTAGAAAAAATAGTGCGCAAGTCGTACAGTAGGCAGACATGAATGTCGTGTAATCGTACACCAGTGATGTTTTCCATTGGCTGTGACATTGTTGCTGATGAAGCTGATGTCGACAACATAATTATGAATGTTTTCTCCGTTCCGTTTACCAGTCAGATATCCGTTCGTCGCTTTTCGCTTTCTAGAGGATCCAGCCGTTTCGATACTCTCCTCTTCGATGTCCGTAATTATCTCTGCTATTATTGGTTTCAAGTAGCTATTAATTTATATTAACCTAATTTTTTTAAATAATCTTTTTCAAAAAGTTTAGTATATTTTTATGTTTTAACAGTATTTTGATAATTAAAACGAATCTGTTTTAAGACAATAAAATTAAATTTATTTTTATTTAATTTATTTAGAATTTATGTTTTTGAATACTCAAACAGATAAAACGGTAGAGAACGCTTTAAATTTGAAAAGGGGTTCTTAACTGTCATCATTAGAAGCACGTGCTTCTTTGTAATACTTCAATACTTAATAAATTTACCTTATTTGCGAATACAATACGATTTTCTCACTGTACTTCTGAAAAATGTTTTCACCTTGTACTTTTTAAAAACGAATAACATTCTTAAAATAAAAACTTAACGTAAATAGTAACTTAAATTAACAAATATGATTGTTTCATTATAAACAGGAGGAAATTCTCTAAAAACAAAAAACAAAGAAAATTTAATCTAATAGATAAGTATTTTAAAATAAATACCTAATTTAGCCTGAAGTGCACCTCAAGTAATAGTAACATACTGGAAAAAAAAAGAAATCGTTTAAAGGGAGGTAAAAGTGTGGTTTACAAATCTTCCATTTATTTTTTCGTTTTTCACTTTTGAGCAGTTATTTAAGAATACTTTAAATCATGTTTAAAATTAGCTTTAAAAAATATTGTGTTATCAATTTTGGTTAAGATTATGGTAGCCCGAATTTTTTTCGAAGTTTTTGTTTTTCATAATTTGACGCTACTGCCTGAGCCTTTCCTTTCAAAGTTTTGGTTATCCTCCCCTTTGGGTATGGTGATCGGTTTCATATCTGAAAATAGGTCTTTTTTCGTGGTGAGAGCATTTTTATGCAAAAATTATTTTACGGTTTTCCTTATTTTAAATATATATTTTCTTAAATTTACGCTCGAAAAAATAATTAAACCTTTCTAAATGTCATGATGTAAAACTAAAACGATTCGCATAAATAAATTATTAACGAGTTCAGAATATTTATTAGAGACATCTAAGTTAATTACAACAAATCAGCGATACCGAGCATAATTCGGCGTTTAAGCTAAAAACTAAATAAATTTCGTCCCGTACTGCTCAAATTTTGATTTAAATTTTTTTTTAAAGCGTGTGGTCTTTATTTTACTTTCGCTTAATTACTTAATTTTTCTTGCACTCGTTAAAGATAATTATATCATCGATAAAATAATTTGAAAAGAAGTATACAGCTAAAACCAAAAACAGAAATCCGTACTATACTATGCTATTATGCTTACGGTCGTCCGCAGATCATACATTATAGAAAAAATACGGTTAAATCCGTAATTAAAAGAGATTATTAAGGTATCATTAATGACATTTAAAACGGTTCTCCAATTTTATGATGATGGTTTAAGGTTTTTTTTAAACCGAAAAAAATTATCAAACAAAAATAGTTAACCGTTTATATCGACTACGGTTTCATTTCACGTATAAAATTATAAATTAATTTTTTTAATTAACAATTTTATAATTTTTAACGAAAAAATAAATTGTACCCTCTAATGAAAACACGAATAAAAAAATTAATAATCATCTACTTAATTTTTAAGAGCTATTTAATTATATAATATATGAATTTTTTTAATCTACTAAATAAGTACTAATTATAAAATATCTTTTCAGAATTAGAACATGAAGTATCCTAGAACTAGAATGATTTGAAATCCTTTCAAACAGATCCGATGTCATTTTATTTAAAATAATAGTTAAAATTTTACCTATTAAGAATGTAATTTTCTAAGATTAATTTATTAACGATTTAAACATTAAAATAACTGCAATTTTTACAACGTTATGTATAAAATCTTCATATTTATTTATAGTAAAATACAGTATAGTAAATACATGTGAACCGATCGTTGATAAATTAAATCCGTTCGTGACGTAAATTTATATTTAAAATCGTGAAAAGACTATCGGAAAACAAAGTAAAAACGTTTTACTTATCTTCGTTCATATATCGCGACCATTAAATTAACTTTAACGGGCATATTTATTATTTAAAAATCAAGAAAATAGTTGGATGAAACAGTACTAAGAGAATACTGTAGATGTATCTCAAAGTTATTCGATAAATTTTTCATAAAATGTTTCAAACCTTTTAATACATCGTAAATTCTTCGAACTCTTTAGTTTTCAAAAACTCAGAATAAAATTCGATGATTTTTTCTTGTAAGCAAAAATTTATTATTTAACTAAATTCCTAGTTTTACGACCGGTACGGATTTTTTTATCGCGCTATAATAATATTTTTAACGAACTAAAATTTTTACATTTTTGATTTAACAAAATCAGTTTATCGTTTCTAAAATTAAAGAATAAGTTTTTCCTTCATTAATTTTCCGTATACGTTTCGAGAATGCGAAATTCAGCTTTTACGAGTTAATATCGATACAGATATTAACATTAACATCGTTTTCTTGTTTTTTAATTTTATTGACCGTTCGTTAGAGAATAATAATAATGATAATAATTTCATTATATGAAAAAATGAAGTTTACAAAAGGAATTATAAAAAAAAGTTCAAAAACGCTTAAAAAATTTCATTATTATCGATTACAAGAGATGCGTCAAAGAAGAATTTTATGAATTTCTCATCTTCTGTTTTTAAAAATATAACCAAATTAACGCAAAAGAAATAGTAAAACGATGGATAAGAGACTAATTCAGGACCAGCAGTCACTGTAATGTTTATATTTTTATCCGTAATAGGCGTTACCAGAAATTAAACTACAAAAAATAAAATTTCACCGGTCAGGAATTTATTACTCCAGAATTCACGATAATTCGGGTTTCTTTACGAAGGAATTATAGCTATAAAATAAAATTTTGTCATTAATTAACGCGCCAATAATATTTTTATTATTTTTTTAATTCGTATTTTACTAATAAGTCTGTACACGTAATTCTGATTTAATTTCATACGTTTGAAAAAACGGTCTTGAAAACGGTTTCAACTCTTTTATAAAAAATATTAACAAAATATCCCAGAAAAAGATTGTGAGTTTCTCTGTCAGTAATCTATTTCAAGTCTATTAAACTATTACACTTTAATGCCAGCACGATATAGCAGTCGCTTATTTGTTAAACTATCAAAATAAATTTATTAAATAAATATAGATCTTAAATAAATATTAAAATAATATTAAAAATAAAATATTAAAATAAAAATTAAATTAAATAAATATTAAAATAAAATAATAAACAATAAATGTTAAAATGAATTACTATACCGATTTATAATTTATAAATATTTTTAATTAGAATAATTTTTTATTACGTTTAACAACATAATTAGCTTTCTCTGAATTATGACAGACATGCGTGTTATATATTTTCAAATGACTGTGAAGGTTAATAACTCGGTTTCATATAACACGCGCGATCCAAAATCAAGGATTTTTTATCCTCCCTCCTCAACCGTATACTATTTTCTTAAATAGCACGATTTAATTATTATTAATTTGAAATCTATCTTCAGAAAAATATGAAAAAGCCATAGAAAAGTATTGGATTAACTACTTTTTAAATCTCTAACTTAATTTTACATCCCGTGAAAATATTTTAAAATGTATCGATACGCCGTTTTAAATACTTAAGAAATGATAATTTCTCATCTTTCTTGCCCGATTTAAACGATTTTTCAATAGACAAAGAGTTTTCCGGTTATCGATCGTTTCACAAGGAATAACCGTTTCGGTCAGGAACGGTCGCTTTTAAAAATAAAAAGAAAAACTTTTATATTTTTTTGGTGTTAAGCCGAATAATAAAACCCGTGTAATTTAAAATAACTATTTTTAAGAGGGCATAGTGGTATTTGAAATAATCTTTTTTTAAATTTGTTTTATTTTTTTTTACACTACTTGCTGCAAAATGTACCGGTAATAAATAGGCGCTAATATTAATAGTAATGTCATATTTAATGACATGTCGTCATTGATGTCATTCATGACATTAATGTTGTTATTAAGGATCGCCACAAGGTGCCCGGCGTAACATTTACTTGAGAAATATGACTGAACGGTTAGAAATATTTAATCGATTTTTATTTATAAATAAATAATTCGTCTTTTTTTTTATTGCTACGCATATTTTCTCGTTCGGCTTAACATAAAATTAAAAAATCCTTTTTTTTTTAATTTTTTTAAATTAACGTAAAAGTTTTTTCTTGTAACTTTAAATCCTTACCGTTTTCTTTAAAAATAGATAAAACTTACCGTTTAACGTCCAACTTGCCTTACTTGTAAAATGGTACGTAACTAAAAAAACCGTCGGACCGTTTAAAAAAAAAAATCAGGAAATGACGCAGAATTAAACAATTGTTTTTCGTGTTATTACATAAGTTCAAATTTAAATAGGGTTAAAGGGAAATAAAGAAGAATATTTTACGTTAATTTTTCCTCAGTTTTATGAAAAAAAAAAAAAATGTATTAATGCAATGTAATTAGATAAGACGAAATAAATGTGTGATAATTGAGAAATAAAAATACCGCAACTTTCAAATTTTATCGGTATTATAAAAAAGAGTTAATTAAGATTCAAATTTATCAAAAGATATAACGCAGCTACGAAAGATATATACGCCGTTATATTGAAAAAGATATTAGTTGAATGCTAGATCATTTTGTTTTATGTAAAAACAGTATCGATAGCGATTCCTTCGACCCGAACTTTTGTAAATTCTGAATCTCTTAGATACCATTTATTCTTAAGTGGGGGCGTTTTACTATATTCTATTTTTTTCTGAAAACAGGAAATTATGAATAAAAAAAAATGTCGGGGTACTTTGTTTCTTATATGTACGAGGAAAGCTAGCGGTGAGGTTATAAAATAGAAGGGATTTAAATTAGAAAATGCGACTTAAATAAAAGGTAATGCACTAATGTATTACCTTAGAATGTTTTTTTTTTCTCAGTAATACAGTACGTAACTCGATATCACAACCACCAAAAAAAAGAATTCTATTGTAAAAATATTGGTCAATCTTCATAACACTCTTCCCCCCAAAAAAAATCTAGTTGAAAGGAGGCCCAAAAAACAAACATTTGTCCTGAATACCAACAAAAACAGAACGATATAAAAAAATGTCGAATAATACAAACGAAAAACACTTACGGTTGAGGATTTCCCACAAAAAACAATTTTTTGTCCCGAATCCAAAAAAAAACTGAATAATATTTGGTACTCACAAACTTCTCTACACAAAACTTTCCTCAAACTTCAAAATCCTTGGCTTCAAACGCAGTGAAAATATATTTAATAGATTAACGCGTGCAAAAACTTGAAACAAATCACAAAACACACACAAATCACGCTTTTGAAATAGCCACAGGCTTGTTTCAAAATATAATAAAAATCTGGTTTAGAAAAGAGAAACGTTAAGAAAAACATTTATTTAGGGTAACATTATTTTGCTATTTATTATTTTTTAATTAAAACACTTGTACTCTTTGATAGCTAATAAGAGTAGCCAGGAACCGCAGTCGAAGGTGCTGACAAATGCACAGAAGCGGATGGACATAATTTTTAACACTTTTTGTAAATTGTTATCTGTGTGTTTGCCAGTAAATTATTACTTATAGACCAAACTAAATGACGAGGCCTTTCTAAATTGTACACCTGTGTGTATATACATATATTTGTATGTGTGGATTGATGTGGGTGTGTTTTATGCGATTGTATCTCTCACAAGTTATTTTTTTATTTTGTTTTAATATATTTCTGTACACAATCGAAATGTCTAAGAATGCAATATAAGTTTCATTTAAAACCTTCCATCTAAGTCAATATAAAAAGCTTAACAAAGAGACATCAGAAGAAGCTTCTCTTTTCAACGTATAATAAAGTCATTGAAATCGGTCTATCTGATCAAGAGCTAGGATTAAACACTTTTAAAAATCAATGGAATCGAATAGAGAACATGCTTTTTTAAATCGTTAAAAAATTAAGATAATTATATCCGTGCGATTTTCTACCTCGAATTATAAACAGTTAATTTTGAAGATATTTTACGTACACTTACTTAAATAATTAGTACTAAAGATTAATTAATTAAATAATTAAAATTATATTTTTGAACAAGATTCGGTTTTATTAAATGAAATTTTTTTTTAATGTGAATACAAAGTTTTCTGCCGATTTTTATTTTAATGAATCTTACTAATTTTCCTTTGAGCATAAAAATATTACTTTAGACCGGGCCGATAGTCCTACAGTAAGATGACGAATAAAGGAACAGAAGCGTAAAAGTTTATTTTTATCTTCATCCACATCGCCGATCTTTTTTCTTTAATTTTTATATCAAATACCTTTACATTTTATGAGGATAATTTTATTTATAAAGTATGAAGATATTTTATTAATATCGTACTTGTTAGTAAATTAATTATCTTGACAAGTAACAAAAATGTGAAATGAAATATTAAAAAAAAATAGATTAGAGTAGAATTTTATCGTCTGACCTACTGAAGGTAACGGCTTTTTTATTGCGCTGTTAGTGAATTATAACACATTGTTTTCCGCTATTCTTCAGTTGTACTTGTTAGATAGTCATTCGCTGTCATCTTCGAGTTAGATTTATTAGAACTGTTGCATATTTAACGTTTGAAATCGAACGTTTAGAAAAAAAAAAGCGTAATGAAGAAATTAGTAGTCCCGATATGAATTAAATGCCGTTTTAAAAATCTTCTTTCGTAATTTAGTTTCTAGAATATTATGAAAATACTTGTGTTTCTCTTTTTAATGAAATAAAAAATACATACGTATCACTGATGAACAATTTTTGTTTATTAACGTGCGAAACGTGAAACCGGTATGTTTTATAATGGTGAATTTTTCCATCATCCAATGTTTTTGAAAAATTTCATGTCGTAACGTCATGCCTCTCTATTGAAGCGTACGTGAACAGATTCATCACATCCGTACAATTCAAAACAATAAAGCTAGTCGGCTTCGTTAGCCAAGTCTCTTCGATCAGAGTGATGTAACTGTATTAAGCGAGTGAACAGTGAAGTGTAATAACGCCTCGTAATCGTGTAAATGATTCAGACTGTTTCTGTTAAGTGTGCGGGTGAGTTCACTAAACAGATTAATAAATTAAAGATTATAAGATTAATAAATTAAATAATTAAAATTACATTTTTTTTAAAAATTCGGTTTTATTAAATGACATTTTTTTTTAATGTGAATACAAAATTTTCTGCCGATTTTTATTTTTTATTTTCTTCGGTCTAAAGTAAATCGCATAAGGGAAACTTAACACCTTTAATAAAAAAAGTTTATAAATTGCACTTTGACTGCAAAATCGGTGAATTGATAGATTCTTATAGAGCTACGGGTTGTAATACGTCACTAAAATACTGTTTCCTTCGTTCACATCTGAATTTCTCCTCGCCGAACCTCTGGGCAATTAGCGATAAACAAGGTGAACGATTCCACTGAGGTATTTCAGTGTCGGAAAACTATCGCGAAGGAAAATGGAGTGTTAATATGCTAGCCGATTTAAATAGATATGTAGTTTAGCTATCTACAAAAGATGAGAAGTTTTAATGTATGTATATGACATCCCATACAACATTAGTTATGTTAACTTTTAAATATCTTTAATGAGTAATTTCTATTAAACTGAGGGTGACAGAAAGATTCTATTTACAGATTTGTAATATACGCAAAAAAAAAACAACGCAAAGAAAGATAATATAGTTAGAGAAATATTAAAAAAGTTTACACATCAATAAATTTAATTTACTGCATTTTAAAATTTTCTGCTTTTTTATTATGCAAACCCTAATGGTAATATAAAAATGGTAAAAAATATATAACTTTTTTGTAAAAAAATAATATAAAATATATAAAAAAAATTATATAAAATATATAACGTTTTTGTTTTTCAGGTAGATGGAATTCTTAAAATTGATGCGCAGTGAATCGATTTCATAAGAGAATTAGCTCCTTAAAAATTTAATTACAGCCAAAAAGGTATCGGATAAGTATGCTCAACGTATTATTTTATTAATAAATTTACTGCTATTTAAGAATTAATGATACATTTTTTTTTTTTTACAAAAAATATGTCAGTTAAAATATGCCATGTATCAGTTACTGGTAGTTAAATTTTTTTTTAGCGGCTGATAATGTTTATTTATAGGGAAAAAAATCCCTCGAAGAAAGGGCTTTGAAAAAAATCCATGTCCTAGTGCATTTCAACCCCCGAGTTCAACGATTTATGAATCGAGCACTCTTCTCCCGTTCGCTTTGAAATTCTAATCTTGCTGTGTAATATAAATTAATTTACTTAATGGGAATGGGTTTTAAAGAATTAAAAATATGCAATAAGTAGACAGATAGTGTACTTGAATTTATATGTACCGCTAATAACCTCTCTTGTAACTATTCTGATGTACAAGTGTTTATGTTAGATTCCAAAAAAAGGGGAAATATATCTTGCGGTATATCGCACGATCGATGGAAAGTGTTACTTCCCTATGTTATTAATTATTATTATTATACATTTAGTTCCGATTATCCGGAGTAGTAGTGAAGATAGAGTTAGCTTTCAAATGCAAATTAAGTCATATAAACTGTAATAATTTTATGTATTTTAAGTAGTATTTATTAAGTAAATTCAAAATATTATTAAAAAAATTAAATTTAAAATTTGATTAAATAATAAAGTCGTTGATTTTAATGAAGTCTTCTTCTACAAAGATTTATCTGAAAATAAAAATTTTGATTAATATACGAGGTTAAAACTCATTTAGCGCGAGTCTTTTGTTTCTTTGTTCCAAAATATTTATTTTAATCTATGAAACGTTACATTTTGGCATAACAGAGTTGTTCCTAGATTTCCAAAAATCCGATGTTATTCAGCGCGTAGCCGTACAGTCTATCGAGTCATTTATGCCTATTCATTACTCGTATCGAGCGTGAACGCACGACGTCGATTCCGCATAGCTTTTCTAAATTTGACTTAAACGTGTTTACAAAGTTTGTTTTCAGTTTATATTTATTTACATAGTTTTTATTTTTATAATAATATATTATGTCTTATTGCATTTAAATACCGTTTGAAAGTTGGAGCGAGGTCAAACCTTACTTATGTATAAATACACTCTAACGGGTAAGGAATTGCCGCATATTTTGCGTGCGGATTGTCGCTGTGTATTAATTGCCGCGCGACCTCATCACTTTAACTTATCGTAATTTATCCACGATTTAACCCCTCCTTATGAAATATGTACGTTCGTCAATATTCGTGACGGAAAAAATCGTGATTGTAATAAAATCATCGATATCTTTTAAAATCATTTATTATTTTCAAAAATAAATCGATAGTTTAGTATGTTTGTAACCGATTATTCGGGACAAGTCAACGTTATCCTTAATATCCGGTGGAATTATTTTAATATAATGTAATCAGTTTAGCCGATTAAAATTTGTTACCGTTCCATTACGACATAAATTGCATTGAAAACAAACAGTATAAAAAAAAAATACAATTTGATATAGTTTTCTTCTATGAATTTCTAGAGCAAATACAGGGGTCGTTCATAACAAATAATCTGAGTTGTTATGGTAAAAAATAATGAACCAAACGTTAAATCGGTTGCTAATGATTTTTACACGTTTTTTTTTCAATAAAAAATTGTTGGCTACCAATTAAGATGTAAATTAAACAATCCCCCTTAATGTACCCCAATAATTTAATACTTTCTATATTATGGCTTAAAAAACTTAAATTTGTTGCCTAATTGTTGTAATTGAAACTCCTGTTCGTGAAGTGTTTTTCCCTGCGTTCAGTTCCTATTGATTTATAGGGCAGAAAATTATATTTAAAAAAAAAATTAATACTAAACATAGTTTTCAATAAGTTTAATATTTTTAAGCTACTAATTTTATTAAATAAAAAGATGCCCGAGATGGCTATATATACATATATATATATATATATATATATATATATATATATATATACATATAGATGTATTAAGAAAAGATGATAAATCACGAATTAAAATATTCAGTTCGTTTCGGTTAAAGATAGTACAAAATTTTATCTGATTAAAAACCGAAGAAGAATATTATTCGATTAATCTTTATTTTAATCTCGACTTTATGCATCTCCCATCCGTCTGAAACGCTAAAAGAAAAATTTCAAATATGACCTAAAGTTGACAACTCATTTCTTTGTGTTCTCACGCAATTTTGGTTATTTTGTGTTACTAGTTTCAAATTACAATAACCTAACCTTCACCACAAAAAAAGTTATTTGCCGACGGTTGTTTTATGATCAATAGTTCACTCTTGCAGTTTTATAGTCTTTATTATGAATTCGTTACGTTACTTTCCGCTCACCAATAAGCAGTTGTTTTAAAAGAACTATCTTTCCTGATATAACTTATTTCGAATTGTAACGATCGATATCTGTCGCTGGACCCATATTAAGTTACACCGTATTAAACATATATCGGTTTAAAATTTTTGAAAATAATCTATCCCGATTTTCAAAAGCTGTTACACGAATAACGACTGATAGCGGTAATTCTTTTTAGTATTTTTTTAATAAACGTTTGAGTGTTGAAATGTTATTTTTTGGGCTATCAGAACAAAAATTTAGGAAATAAAGCAAGATGATTACTGATTTTTTAACGAAGCTTCAAACTTAGCGGCAAACATATAAAACGGCATAAAAAGTGTAAATTTCTTTCTTGAAGCATTATGAAGTTATATTAGTGTTACCACAGTCGGATTATAAGTTACGTTACATCACAAAGCTATTCGGTATTCTATAATTTATTTACGGTCTTTAGTACTTGGGTAAATAAATTCGCTCGAAAGGATTTTACGTTTCTCTCTGCACTGTCATTCGCTACCTCCCTTGTTTATTTTACTGACCTCTTTATTTAGATAAACTCCGTTATTCATGTAACGCAGCTGAAGCGATATTTAGGGAAACGTTTGTTTTATTTACTCGTCTCATGGAGCTTAATATAATTATTCTACGTTGACTTATTAAATAATTCAACAACAGAACCTACCGAATCCTAATGAAATCGCTTTGCATTAGCCATAAATTTGCGAAGCTTCAAATTTCAGATTTGAAAACAAATTTGATGAATACTCTTCAGTGTATCTGTAAAGGAAAATCTCAGAAGCAGAGAAATAAGCCAAACTAAGCGTAGTTTAAGGAATTTATACAAATATCTTCTTCGTAATAGGATTATGTAATTCTTCTCGTAATAGGATTAAGCTTCTTTTTCTAGAAAAAACTCAACCTACGTTAATTGTAGAATGCGAATCGTATTAGGCGAACTATTTAAAAATGTTGGAAAAAATGATTCTGTTTTTTACTAAATTAAAATTTACATAACGATGAGGGTTTGAGTAATATTATGCCGCTGTTTATGTGTACCGTGATACGTTTGGGAATCATCAACCTTATCCTGTTAAATGGAATCAGAGAAAAATATAAGTTACAGAAAAACATTTTTTTTTTAACAAGTACTTGAGGTTTTACGGTGATTTTTACAGTCTTCTATACCGGCTTTAATTTTTAATTTCTCTCCATTTATTTTATTTTTTTTTTATCAAAAAGCATTAAATAATTTTTAAAACTATTTTCACAATAATTTTATCGGCTTACATTTCTGCTTTCTTCTTTCCGGTCATTACTCTTTGCCGGGTGTTTGGGAAACAGAATAATTATTGATGATCGCAGCCCGCTATTCCGGTTGAACACAGATCGAGTTATACTCGTAACGGTAAAATATTAATAATCTTTACGTAAAGGGATAAAACCCAAAAACTGATTAATTAAAAAGACAATTTTTTATGCTGACATAAATTATCGATTTTATTTGACCGAATCATTTCGAGAAGGATTAGAGGAACCATAGAATCGTCGCTTATCTGAAATCATAATTATACGACAGAAAAACACGTAAAAATTATTCTAACGGATTAGCTTTTTTGTCTTGGATTGAAGAATGTACCGGTGAAAAGTTAAATACAATTAAGTTAATGTGATGTAAATAAACAAAGCCTAAATCGTTGCCAGTCGTAACGAGTCGTAAAGATCTTACATCTTTCGTTTCTTTTTTTCTCTTTAAGGAACTTTAAATCTTTCTATAGAGCGGAGATAAATTGAATTTCTATAAAAATTAAATATACTTTGTGCCTGTAAAGAATGAGACGTTCAAAATGAATTTAAAGAAAAATAAGCACGGAAGCGTAGAATTTTATAGAAAAATACGTAAGCGCATTATTCGTTTAAATAGGACGATTGCAGGACGTACTTTCCTTTTTAATTTTTTTTTTTTTTTAAATAGTTGAAAGATTTTTCTTAACTTGGATTTTTAAATTCAAAATTCAATTCTAAATTTAATTTTTCTATTCGGTAAAATAATATACTCGTAAAATTATACATTAAACCTCTTTCTTGTGCTCGTGTAAAATTCGATCTCCTTGAAAAACATAGGCTATCTTACTAGAAAAATTGCGGGCTGGCGTTTGAAAGTCGAGGAGCAAGAGCAAGCGCTTGTATCTTTTTATTATAAGGAATCGTCTGATATACGACGTAATTACTAATTTTCTTCCCGCTTGTTTATTTATTTATAATGAAACTGAAAACTAAGAAAAGATATACGAGTGTAACGGAGCGCACAATAAAAATGCATGTAAATGTTCGTTCATACGTAATAACGTATTATTTTATTCCCGTAATTATAAAATTTCACATTTGCTGTGAAAAAATTACAATACACTGATAGTTTTAATAAATTGAACAGACTATTTTTTTATTTATCATTATTATTCTTACAAGCATGAGTTCAATGAACACAGGGGTCCGGTAGGCTCCCTGTGTTCATTAGAACAGCGATCGGGAAGAGGCGGCTCGCCCTTCCCTGGCTAAGTCATATTTACAAAGATCAGTTTAATTTAATCGATGAAATTTGATGTAAACGTACTTTCTCAACTGATGTACAGTAAAAAATGTACCTATTAAAAAAACTTTCAGTTTAATAGCAAACAACAGTGATTATGTATATGACATTGTAGGATAAAAAAAATTAAAACTTGTACAACGATGTAAAGTCTTAAAGTAGATGTAAAGTCTTAAAAGCAATAATAGATAAGTTATAAACCCTTTAATGATGACGTATATGAGTAAACGTAGCTTCAAATCAAGCCTTGCTTAAAATTTATGTCTGTAATTTCTGTAAATTTTTTATTTTATTTGCGTATTCTACAATTCATTCATTTCATCCCTCTGAAGATAATTGTGGTTCCGGAGATAAGTAAAAAAAAAAAAAAAATTCCCTGGAACCGTTTCAATGAAATACAGATCCCCTTCGTAAGTTGAATACGTAAGTTCGTAAGTATACGTTTCTGAATAAGAATAATACCGTACATTTTAATTTTAAAAAATAGGATAATTCGTATACTAGTAAATTTTAACGGGAACTAAATTTTCTGCAGATTATTCGACACAGCATGTTAGAACTAGTGTCGGTTTATGTAACAGAGTTGGAAAACATTTCTGGGATGAGGGATGCGGTCGATGGTGAGCAGGCATGATTTCTGCAAACGAAGTGTTATTGTACTTTCATTGTGTATTCGATAAAATGTGCTCCCTTTTCGAACGGAATCGTAGTTCAAAAATTTGTAACTTAGTGCTGGTCTGTGTACGTACTTTTACACGATTTAACTACACTGTCTGACCAAGCTCTTCAAAGTCCGTCTGCTATTATTAAGAGCAAAATCTTCTTGACCGCTCCGTATTAAAATTATATTAATTTGATTTTAGAAGTAGAATTAATGTGCTTAAGGAGATCGGGAGATATCAATCAATTTAATGTACTGAAGGGCTGGACGTATACAGTCTATAATTACACATAAGCAAGGATGTAAAAAATTTCTTGCCATGAGTTATGAGCCGAAATATATATATTATATTAATACGTTGGGAATTTAAATTACCAAACAGTGAAATTACTAATAATTTCATTACCTTCTTTTTACCACGAAACCGACAACAAAAGTCGATGACCATTACTTTATTAAAACAACTCTTCGATGTAAAAAAAAAAAATTTATAGTTAATTTTATTTTGTTTCAATTATTTAATCTGAAGCTCAAAGATAAAAACATATTACTAACTAAAATTAATAACGATATAACAAACTGCAAAAAACTATGAAGTAATTTTGACCTTCAGCAGAAAAATATTTTTGTAATAAACTTCATTAGATTGTAACACACGATAACCATTTAACATCAAAAATGTTATTAATGCGCTCAAATTAAGCAAAACATTTAATATTTTTGGTATTTTATACAGAAATATTTTTTTTTTAATTAAAAAAAAAAATCTGTTTATTAATCACACTAAATTCTTTATAATAAACAAAATAATTATTTACCAGAATGTTTATAAAAACTGTTTCAAGAATTCAGGGGATGGTGGTCCCCCGCATCAAAACTAAAAAAAAAACTTTTATAACAGTATATGGCCGGAAACTCTTTAGTTTATCAGCTATCCACCGTTCTGTTTATCGTAAAGATTTATTTCTCACGAACGGTTTTATCATATCGTGGAGTACATTTTTATGCTGCTAGGGTACCTAGAGGTTAATTTGTATAAAATTAATGAATCTGAACTCTTAATCCGTTTCAAAATTGTGACCGTGATCATTTTCATAAAAAGGGAATACCAAAAGGCCAAGTTTCAGAAGATATTATTTTATCGAAGTGCACCTCAGGAATCGCAAGATGAAGAGTACTGTAACCGTCTTTCTTCGTCTTCAACATGGTGCAGACAACGTCAATACCCACTGTATCCCTAAATAATCGACAATAATGTCGGTAAAATAGTCGATTTAAACCAAGTACAAACCCAACCTTAATTTTATGGTTGACAACATTGGCTTTACTGGTACTAGTACCTACAATAATTTTTTGTTGTTTTTAACTGGACCATTAAGCTCTTTTTAACTTTTATTTTGGACCTTACGACATTCCTATCAGTCCCATTCTCAACTGAAACCAAATCGGAATATTCAGTGATATGGCTAGACAAACTATTCGATTCCGAAGACAAAAAACTGTCTATATTAGTTTCATCAAGTCTATCAAAAAGGGTTTTGTTTTCAGATTTTAAAGAAACAATTTTCCTATTCATGTCTGAGACACGATCGATCTACAAACCTACCTTAATATTCAGCTGTTCAATCACATCAAATAGTTTATATATGAAAATTTCCCAATGACATTCAGAGATATGATTAGTATTTTCCTCCCCGTCCTGATATTTCTAACACTTTGGACACCAAAAACACAAGACAAAGAAAAGAAAAGAGAGAAATTAAAACCTGTAGACAAAGTGTTACCACCACCAAGTGTTCTGTCATCTACACTAATTCGACATCAATAGGTGTGTTGTCACTCTGAGGAATCGTACTGCATCTATCGAAAGATATTTGCTTACACAGTCCAGCACGTAAACGTCAAACTCATCATTGCCTATACTAACACATTCAGGAAGAAATATCTTGGCACAGTGCTCTTTACAAGATCACGCTTCTGTACCACAAAGGAGCGTTTGCCAATGTTACCAATACCACAAATGGTTTTGATGGAGCGATCACGTCAATACAACATAAATAAAAAGCAGTACCTAACTAAATTAAAAACCAAAACTGAATTAAAAGCTACGTCAAAAGATAAAATTTTGTTGTGCAGTCATTCGCCGTATCTGTTCAAAAAAGAATAAGACTCTACCATTGGCCGAAAGTAAGATAAAGTTATTGCTTCCCAGACCTTCCAGAGGATCGTTCCAGAGTTTGATCTCAGCTTGATCTCACGAGTTACCTACTGGGGAAAATACATGGTAAAAACGACCGCCAATGAAAGATGGAATTTCAGAAAAAGTAATGGGGTGAAGAGGTCAGACCGAGAGCAACGTTTCTCCCATTAGCCAAACTGGGCAAAAACACTCTCTCGATTAGCTAGTCCGAACGAGGAGGTAATACACATTAAGAAGCACATGGAAAAAGGCCTATGAAAACCGAGATGAATCATTTGAAAAAGGGAAAGAAAATAGCAATGCTTTTCTTTTCTAAGAAACTTTCTTTTTTTAAGAAACAAGTGAAAGAATAGTGAAAATACCAAGTGCTTCTCGGAAACTCACTGCAAGTGTACGAGGCCAGAGTACTAGAAGCAATAATAATAATAATTTTTTTTTGGTGGGGGGCTTTTGGCAGCTTCAGGCTCACACTGGAGGACTTATCCAACCGCCATCAGCAGACTGCCGATTAAAACCAACCCCGTTTCTACCAGAACTGAACTCGGAACGGTTTATCTCCTATCCTAGTCTGAGAAGGCTATCTATCACGACTATCTAGGTCACCCTTCTTGGTTCTGAGATTGCTGCCGACATATCGGGTCACACTCTAACAGTTTCTCAGGTAACGGTTGCAACCACATTGTGGAGGCTCAGTGCTCCGAGATTCGCCTCTAGTGTTCCTCAATCTGTCACCGAGCACATTTAAAAAGTTGTGCTTGGCGTCGTCCCGTACATCAAGGCAATAAAGCAATGGAAGCAGTAGGGGGTGGCGCTTTCCCTATGACATGATAAGCGCGGTAGTGCCATGATCCATTAAATATTGGGTCACGTAGTACTCCACCTCTCCATGCCGCATCTCTGTCCGCAATCTGACCAGAGGGATAAGCCTTGAGGACCACCGTTCTCTGGCCTCGTGGTCCCATGTCTTTTTCCAAACGAAAAAGATGCGAATCCGTTCGTCCTCGGCGATGGTCTCCTGGTCTTTGATTGCCTTCTTCTGAAGACCGCCTGATGCTCCGTTGCCAAAAGAGCAATTGGTTTGAGGCAGCAGGGTGCTACATATGCCGATCTACTCAGAAAGGTAAAGACATCCGTTGGAAGAGACCTGGCCGACAACATCCTGTCGGTGAAAAGAGGGAAACATGACGCAGTTGAGGTAAGGGTTAAGGAAAGCTCCACGACCCTACCAAGCCTGAAGCTACGACTGCAGACAGCCGCG
>JAAAKQ030510823.1:0-19697 GCA_010016005.3 Zanna intricata
GGTTTACATATTGTTTATTAGTTGAATAAATTGAATGTACATATTAACAAAAAAATAAAATAAATAATTTGATACAGATGAAATGAAATGATTTGAAATTCTTCCTATACAAATTATTAAATACTGTTTTGTGTCAAAATTATTTTAAAGAAGGTTATTTCAACAGAGACCAAGCTTTATTATAAAAAAAAAACCATCGTTATCTGTATGGAAAACTTATTTTTAAAATAATTTTGATTTAATATGTATTTTTCGTGATGGTTATATAATTATTGATTGAAAACATTTTTTTGACAAGTATTATTCAAATCATTAACAGAATTTTACGTGACTCTATCTTATTAACAGAACCGTAAAATTATTCATATTCCATTTAACCGAGATTTGGTTTTTGATAAGTTTTCATAACATGTTTCGTAATTAAAGTTGTGGAGTAAACACGTAACACCAAATAATTAAGGTTATAGTCTAACTTCTTCACTGTTACCTACCTAACAACCTTTGTATGACGCGACTAGCGTATTTACTTCTAAAACCTACTACTTTAGATTTATTTCTAGTCACATTTATTACAATAACTATTTACGCCCTTTATCATTTCTTGTTATGTCATTAGCAAATAACGTAGAAAGCAGAAGTAGAGAAGAAATTAAATTTCCTTGTTTAACATCTTTATAGATTTCAAAAAAATCAGCCATTATATTGTAACCAAGTTTTCCAAATAATAAAATTATATGTAAGATTATAATGGGTTCATATAGACACTGACATAACTGCGACTTTTGTCAATTTGTGCATTTCTTTCGTTAATACGAGGCTCGGCTGATAAATTCTGCACATATATATGCTATCATGGGAATGAAAAGAGATATTGCAATGAAATAAAAAAAATAAATAAAAGTGTAATAAATTAGCTACAAAATATAGTATTTATTTTTTAATATAATCCCCGTCTATACTGATATACTTTTCTCACATTGTGGTAAGTTTTTGCATTCCATCACTGAAAAATTCTGACTGTTTTTCTCAGATAAAAGTGGCTAGAGCTTCCTTCACCAATCGTCAGTAGTGTAATGATAACCTTTAAGATCTCTCTTGAGATGAGGGAAGAAATGAAAGTCGCACGGAGCCAAATACGGGAGTATGGAGGATGTGGAATAGGATCAAATTTCAGCTTGCGTAGAATCTCTGTAGGGGCCTGCGATGTGTGAGGCCGTGCATTATCATGTCGTAAGATTATTGGCACGGTGGTCTTTCGTACGCGACACTCGTCATCGAGGTGTCTTAACGTCTCAACGTACCGATCACAGTTCATAGTCGTCCCATATTTTAGATACTCAGCCATATAAGCGTGTTTGGCGTCCCAAAAGGACACGTCAAAAGAATTTTCTTCACCGAGGCTTAAGTTTTGAATTTTTTGGGTTCTGGCGATTTGTAATGTCTGTATTTCCATCCTTTAACTTTTTTCTTCCGGATCATAATGATGTACCCAACTCTCATACCGGTCACAATTTTGAAAAAGAAGTCGTTTCCTTTGGCGCGATAACGCTGTAAAAGTTCTTCGCAACATTTCACACTACGCTGCTTGTGTTCGTCCGTTAGTTTCACGGTTCCATTCGTGCACAGATTTTGTGAACCCAATTGCTCAATAATATGGCCTACTCATTCTTTAAATATGCCTAACTGAACAGCGATGCGTTGCTGGGTGATACGCCGATCACTTTGAAGCAAATCGCCCACCACCTTTCGATTTTTCTCGTCAGTTACAGAAACTGGTCATTAACTGTGTGATGTCTTTTCAATTGCCGTTTTACCAGCTTCGAAATTTCAACCCACACCTATTCACAATACTCTTATTAACAGTTTCCTACCGTAAACCGCTTTTAAAAGATGAAAAATATTTGTAGAATTCACAAAATCTGTTGTAAAAATTTCAATCACTACGCGTTGTTTTAACCGTGTTGACATACTGACCGTACTCAACTCCATTTTAACTGCTACTGAAAACAAACTGCTAAACAGGTTTCTAGGCATTACTGCAGGTTTGTAGAGGGGGATTTTAGCTATCATCTGTTGCCACGCTCAACTCGATAGTAACTTTTGTCAATGTAAATATCAATAAGTAATAACTGACAAAACAGTAAAGAACTAAATAAAAATTACGATAAATACCAGTGACAATAACTAAAATTTTTCATTCAGTATTCCCCAAATGTGGCATGTAGATACATTTCAACCGTGGGGCGTCCTCGCTGTTATCAAGCAGATTGATTATAGGGGTTAACGTGATTTTATTATTTTTTATTAGATTATTTTTCTTAAACCATTCATAAAAGAAAAATCTGTTATGTACACAACATGACTTCCTTGTACGAAAATCCAAAAAATAATACGATTCTTAATTATAAGTTTCAATTAACATTAAGTAATCAGTTGTTACACCAAATCTATTACATATACTTCTATGTAATATGTCTATTAAATGACATATACACATTTTTAAAAGTCCATAAAATCTTATTTCATTAATAACGTCTGATTTTTGTCATATTTCTCTTATTTTTTTTTAATATTTTTTTTTTTTGTTATTATTGAATTATTATTTATTTTAAAAGCTTTTTTTACAATGGCGGATTAATTATTATTAATAAATCAATATATTTAAATTTAAAAAAAAAAAAGAAAAAACGAGATTAAGTCTGATTCGAACTTACGTGTCTTCCCTTGTAAGATCCAAATATTTCATTAATTAAAATTTTTTTGACTATAATTCTGGAAAATAAAAATTTTTCAATGAAAATAAGTATCACTTATATCGTTGAAAAGGTCTCATGAAAGCTTATTACTGCAGTTAAGAAAAAGTACAAAATCCAATTTGTTTGGGATTTTGGGCACTTTTGGTTCAGTAGATTCCAATCAAAAAGAAGAGGTGCACAAGTAGATGTTAACAACAAACTTAAAACCAAAAATTTCGATATCCTACGTCTTAACATTTGAGCGAGATTCTAGTCAAAATGGATTCAGGAATGTTCAAAATGGATATTTCCGTTTAAATTTGAAAACCAAAATTTTTTTGCGATCAAAATACTTGCTTTACTTTCCACAAGGAAGTAAAAAGTATAGAGATATTATTATATATTTAAATTATTTATTCATTCTCTTTTTTTGTTGCAATTTATCATACTTTTAACACAAGTCATACGGTATAAAGAAATAATAAACACGCATAAAGGAATAATTATTTTGCATGCACAGGAAATAAATGAAATAAGTTAAAAAAAAAAAAAAATTGTATTATATTTATTATAAGAATAAATATACTCCCTCCATGAAGTGTCTAAACGTTATTATAAAGTTTCAGTTAATAAGTTTCCTTCACGAAACAAAACATTTTTATTCATTAAAAGGTAATTAAAAGTAATTAACCTTTTATAAATCATTAAAAATACAGCTTTTATAAAAGGAAAGTAGTTTATATACATTTCTGTATAACAAACTTAATAATATATATTTTATATATAAAAACGTAATAATAATTTAATATTCGAATTGCTTGTTGTTTACTGTTTTTTTTTTGTTTCGTTAAAAATATTATTTTAAAAAGTAATAATAAAAATTCATACTATAAACATTAAATTAAATGAATAAAATGTGTTATTAGAATTATTTTATAAAATTATCTTTCTCAACTACCAAACAATTCTGCAGTAAGATATAATAAAATTTATTCATACGACTTAAATCTCTTCTTTATTTTTAATTATATTAAAATCAAGATCAATATTTTAACCAACCAGGTTAGTCTAGTGGTAAACTCGTCGTCGTAAATCAGCTGATTTCAAAGTAAAGAGTTCTCAGATTCAAACCCAAATAAAGGTAATTGTTTTTATTCAGATTTAAATGCCAGATCATGTAATTTTTAGCAATAAAAATTACTTATTATATTTATTTCTGAATCCTTATTTCCTATATTTTTAAATCTTATTTCTGAATTCTTTGTAGGGAGTTTATAAAATAAGGTAAACTTATTTCTCACCATAATATGATTAGATGAACAGCGTTTGATTGACTAATTTACTTACAGGAATTTCAGAAGACTTCTTGCGATATCTAATGTAGCTTTATTGGTACTGGGCTCGTAAGTAGCTGATTTCCTTGTTTGTGCAGTGAATAGTACAGTTTGTGCAGTAGTACAAGCCTGGGTTGTCAAAACCACGATTAATTATAATAACTGAACTTTAATACAGATTAGGTTTAAAAAGATTTATTTACAAACGTTTTTGAAAATTTAGAAGAAAGTAAATAAATATATTTATTTAAAATGATTATTGTAATTATTATTTTCACGGACTCGTGTGAGTCAGGTGGGCGTGGATGCTAGTTGACGGGGACAGCTCTCGTCATTCTACAACAACCAGCGTGCTTGGGGAACGACCGCTTACACTTCCTTCTCTGGGGTCCAAATATCCACTAATTAATCTCTCATTACATACATAAATGCCAATAAACATATTGAAACTTCAATCTGAATGACAATCACAAAGAAAAGAAAAATAAATAATAAAATATATATATATATATAACAAACTACAAATGAGAATAATAAGGATTATAATTAACAATATAATGTCACACGTAAACAGTTCGTATTGCGATACCCGTTTGGTGAGCGTGCAGGACTCAGATATTTATAACGAGTTTTCCTAATCCAGCATCTTTTTCAGTGCCGTAGTATATCTTCTACTCTCAACTGGCCTGATATTTTCTGTTTACTTACTTAGTGGTCCTTAGGGATCCTTCAAGGGCTTAACAATTATCGGCACTATTTGGATCTTCATGTTCCACATCCTGCAGACCTCAATTTTTAGTTCTTAATATTTCAGTTTCTACTTTTGCGTAACATTCACGTCGTTTGGCACCGAGGCATCTAATAACTGAGTTGTTCTTCCAACATGATCTTTGAGTGTAATGTCGGGCCTGTTCGCATTTATTTGTCGGTCACTGTGGACTGGCATATCGAATCTAGTTGTGTATCTACTGTTTGAGACCACATGCTGTGGTTTATGCGGATACCATTTTTCCGCATTTAGTGGGATACTAAGTTCGCTACTAATGATCCAGTAAACGAAGCCAGAAATTCTATTGTACCTTTGCAGATACTCCAATTTTACCAGTTGCGAGCATAAGACATGGTCGATCGTTTCGGGAAAGGCTCTGCACAGCGTGTATCTGTCTTCTACTCTTGTTTTCATGATGCATTTCGCGTAATTTTTTGTTCTGAATGGCTGATCCTGCACGGCCACTATCAGGTCCACGGTTTCAACTGTTTCAGCTTTTAGCTGCCCTCTACGAATCCATGACAATGTGCAATACTTATGGATGCTTGGTGCTTGCATTCTTATGGCATACTGTCCATGGAATTTTTTTGGTGCCATTATTTTCTCAATATTTCATCCATCTCCATCAAACCATCTTCTTGTAATTCATGTACGCCTCCCATCTGTCTGGCGCCTGTATAGTCAATTCTCTTGGCTTTTGAGGAACTCCTGCGCACCTGGTTTTCTTTTAATCCTAATCACTTTTCGAAGTAGCCTATCGTACTGATTTTTCAAGAGGAATTGCGCTAGTCCAACTATATTTCTACACACCGCTTCAATTTGCTGAACTCCTCAGCCCCTTCTCTCCGCGAGACTTATGATTTATCAATGTCCGCTCGTGGCGGATCATTCAAGACCCCGTTAGTATCTTTCTTGTCCTAAGATCCAATTCGTCTACCTCTGCTTTCGTCCACTCCACGATGCCGAAATTATATCTGAGTACGTGTGCAGCCAAGGTACTGATTGCCGTTATTTTCTTTCTGGAGGTTATTAAATCGCTCCTAACTCCTTAAATATTCTCTGGTCAGCTTGTACTTGACATCCACATTTTTGATTCTAGGGTCCTCTTCCATGACCAGAGAGGTATTTAACTCTCCGTATTCCGACTGTTTTACGGCCATTCTCATTTCTTAATCCTCTTTCGCCTTTCGAAACTGGATCCTGTTCTGAGAATGACCTTCGCGAACTTATTCCAATGTCGGTGCTATATTCTTGGACGATTTGGATCATACCATCGAGTTCTTCTGAACTTTTTGTGTTGATTTGTTACATTACTATTTATTTCCTTGTTATCTGTTTGTTATCTAATTTTTTTTATGTGTTATCTTTATTTTTGTTAACTAATTACTTTGTTTCTTTTATGAGAGGTGATTCATATTATTAATATTGTATTGGAGGTGGGCTATCTGTGGATGGTCTCTTAACACGTTATACTTATCCAAAAAATGTTATCTATGGTCGTAATTCTTTTGGCAACTGATTTAAAAAAATTGAATTGCAACAAAAAATAAATAAAGTTAACAATGAAGTAAATACCATACCTTTCCCCCAAAAAAAATTAACAAATTTAAATCTGCGTACATACTCTACATAAATTAATGTACGATGTATATACTTGGTGCAATACTTTTTAATGCTTTGATGTATCGCTCAATTTTATATATATATAGTAACGGAGCTAGTGTAAGGGATTTCTTCCAGAAAATACAAGTAGAAAGAAAATAAAGAAAAAGGAATCTAGAAGGAACTAAGAAGGATTCTTTATTTAGAATAACGGGTCCGTTTAATAATTTTTCTTTTTAATACAGGCGATAGTACCTCCAAAAACATCTGTTCGACCGAAAGATTACCGTACCGGAAAACAATTTATAGAAAAACGCAAGGACGCAGAAAATAAAAATTCCTACGCTTCAACAATCAAAAGGACGGTCGGGTACTGGATCTGCAAGTTATGAGATATAAATACTGCTGAGGACAAGCGAACAGAGTTTGTAGTTTTGAAAACCCGGGTTCAGCGCGAATGCGGTAATAGCAAGAGTGTGATTAATAACGACTGAAGAGTGCGTCCCAATATTACCTTCCGGATACTGGTTGAAAACAATAAGCCTTTCGGGTTTTACATTCATTCATAAATAAAGTACAGGTTAGTTCTCTTATAAACAGTAAAAGTAAAAAATACGTAATTTGAGGAATTAAATTGTTGTTTTTCTGTTGTTATTTTTATATTAATTCAATATTAGTCTCGTTTAGTCATTAAAATTTTTAATAAAATGTACAGTTCTTTGATATTTATAATTTAATTAAAATTAAATAAATTTTTTTTTTTTTAATTTGAATTATTATTTTATATGTTATATATATTTAATATTATTGTTATTTATTCTATTTTATACATTTTTAAAGTAATGAAATATATTTCTAAGAAATCTTTAAGTTTGTTAATCTTTCAATATCTTTGCCGAACCGCGAAAACGTATAAGTTACTGATTTTAAAAACGAAATTTAAGAAAGTAATAATAAAAGTTCATATCACAAACTAAACGAATACAAATTTTTATACATATAAAATATAAATATTAATGTATAAATAATACATACATTATTACTATTTTGACGATGGAAAAAAGGTAGAATTTTAGTTTTTATCATTTATTCGAAGAAGTCGCATTATATTCGCAATCCTCTAACGACATTTAAAGTTCTTTTAAATAAAATTGTAACATACTTGAGTGTTCAAAGTTTAAAATAATACATCTGACATGATAATTTTAATTTTGAAGGAATTATGCACTAATCCGCGTTTATTTATTTTAAAAAAATATATAAAAATTACGTTATTATATTATCTTAAAAAGTTATCTAAAATCTTTTGAAAAGTCATCATTTAAATGTTTACATTATAAATTATAAATAAATTCGGCTTTCAAAAGATAAAATGTTTTACACAGATTTCATTCAGAACGATCAGAAGTTAATCCGGTTAAATTTAAATTACCATTAAAGAATTATATTTCTACACTTATGTACAAATATTTTCCATTCTACATTTCATATCATATATAATATCAGTGAGACTATTTCAATGTCCAATTCAGCTGACATAAGAAGAAGAGTCTACAAACCATGCGTGAGGCATTGCACCCTTCAAAACTTCCTAGCCCTATTAGGCGCATTCCAACTGGACCGAAAGATTGTCACTAGATGTACTGCGGAAAAATAACGCAACTTAAAAACATTTCAAAATCCAATCTACAAACGACCGTAACGAAATCCCCAACTTCATCATTTAAAAAAAAAATTATATATATATACAGGCATTTAAATTTAAATACCTGTCCGAAAATAAGAAAAACCCAACAGCAAGGAACTGATGTCCAGGCCCACGAATAACAGGTCATAAAATATCCTCCGATATTCTTGTGTTCCGTTCAGTATCAGTATAATTTTTTCAATACAAGAAAATATTTATTTTAATAGACAAGTTGTTAAACGTTTTAAATAATAGACTGATGCCAAACTGATGCAGTTGTGGAACCTATTTTTTTCTTTTTAAATGACTCAGCTACATATTTAAGAGAAGTCAACACAAATTCTCAAAAACTGTTGTTTTTTTTTTTAGTTTTTTTTTACAAACGCTAATAATAAATTTGTAATCACGAAAACAAAATTTTGAAAATCCGTTTATATTTAATTAGAAAGTGCTATTTCCGAAATGTATTATACTGGAAATTTATTAAGATAACCAAAAACTATAATGAAATATTCTGCGCTATCAAACAGTAAAAATCGATTTCTTTATTATCATTTTTATATTCTTTATAGTTTCCATTGCAAGCGAATATGCAAATCCACCCATTCCTACTTCGGCGGTGTTCGGATGGTGTATCCCCACAACTATGCAGAACCTATTGTGCCAGCACTCGCTGATGTTGTTTATCTTGTGCGTACCGGTAACGGTTGCATCATGCTGGTCATAATTCTGAGGGATATCGAGGAGCGACAACCTGTTTCTGCCTCCAGTAGGGTAACGAATTATATATGTCTCTCCGAAGTAATCAAAGACCGAGAGAATATCATCTTCAAAATCATCTAGAAAAACTCGACGAACATCTTCTACCGGAACGAAGACTAGAGCTAAAATTTTATGCTGCTGCAATCGTAAAGTACGCTCTGAATTAAAATAAGCTTGTTGTAGGCCTGTATCTAGGATTTTCCTATACAGCGACTGACCCAAGAAGAAAGAGCAGCATTGGTACTGACGGATAAACTTCTGAGCAAGCTTTGAGGATTGTTTTTTCAAAGCCATTGATAATTTTTTGAGTTATGCAGACATCGATTTTGAAGAATCCAAAAGAAAAAATCGTTTCTTTTCAGGGTTGCCTTAATCCGTCAACATCGTATTTGTTGTAATTTGGCGGATGCGAAAGATCTAATCGAACGAAACTTTAATAAAAAATAAAAAAAAAAAAAAAAAAAATGGTGCATACCTTATAAAGGCGTAGCCGACAACATTCCCAGTAAATTTTACCTTTGTACCGTTTACCATTATAGTAATTACCCTAAATATACATAAACGTCTAGCAAAAGTTTATTACTAACTATTTCACCAGGCATATTTTTTAAAAAATTATACTACGTTCAAACTATTAAATCGAGCAGAAAGCAGCAATACACAATCCGTTTTAAGTACACATAGAGTTTGAATAACGCTATTAAGTTTTGATAAAACTAAATACGATGTACGCGAAGGCTGAAAAATTTTATTTCGAATAATGCCTTTCATTGTCATGGACCTGTTACTGCTGAAAATAGTATATTTTATTTGATCGGATAAAATATATTCAAAGTATCGGCTTCGGAAGAACAGTATACGGATAATAGTCCTTTCGATAAATGATTTTTGGAGTATCGGTATTTCGGAGTTTTGGACGCTCGTAGTTTTTCATTGGGGAACATATCTGAATGCGTAGATTTGCGTTTATTAATTTTATTTATTAACAAAAATTCCAACATTTATAGTAGTAATAATGTAAAATTTTGTTTAAAAAACTACGAATAAAAATCAGAACTGTGTTGTCTATAAAAAAGAAACCAGTTCTTAGGATTAATGATGCTCGATATTAAAAAATAAATAAAAAAAGTATCCCCATTTTTTTTTGACATAATTTTTTTTTTTTTTTTAGTAATAAGAATAACGAAAATTTTAAATTTGGCACAAAGAAGTTCAGTTGAATTTTCTTTCTCACTCTTTTATTTTCACCTCATCTTCTTGTTTCCCTTATTATTGGTTGTTGTAAGTAGAGTAAGATGTTAGGTTGCTCATCAAAACAGGATTAGGATCGAGTCGAGTTGAGAGAGCTGACTGCTTGCTGGGTTTAATGTCTAGGTTGGATTGAGATATCTTTTAGAGCAATGATATCCCCATTAGCCGCCTTTCAAGTGGTATACACTTCTGTACCGGTCTCGTTAGATGGTTGCCAAGTAATACTACGTATACATTGAGCATTAACAGTAAATTGTTAAGAATTGTGTCTATTAGCTTTGCGGTTAAAAGATAAAAAATGTTACTGTTCAACCTCTTTTTTTCTATATTTATTTATGATTATTAATTTCTTTTTCACGGTATTGTTTCAGTTAAATCTTACGAATTTTAATAAACATTAAAATTCATATATCAAGCAATTATTAAGCAGTTATGCCGAAGAGATAATAAAATTTCTTTCCTTCTACCTAGATTGTATTTCCTTCTGATAAAATATTATAAATATTGTCTATTTGTTAAGGAACTAACATTTTATAATTACGAATAATTTTTAACAGCAGCTTTAAATTTTATCCTTCCTCACAATACATGTTCTTAATGAGTGATTAAATCAGTTTAGTATTAAAACGATAAGCCTCTTGATGGTTATTAGGAAATAGAACAAATATGGATGTTGTCCCTTATTATTAAATAACATAAACATTTGAGTAAATAAAATATCTTACCAACTTTTAAAAAATTAATTTCAATTAGGATATATGAAATCCAATTTGTAATTTTGAAAGAATCTTATACAAATAAGTGTTTGTTCTTGTAATAAGTGTAAACAAAATGTCTGGTGGAAGTTGAAAATCTCGCCTAAAAACGTTTATTCGGAAATTTTTAAGGTATATTAAATGTGTTTTACAAAATTAATCAGGCGACTTATTAATGAGTATTAGTTAGTTCACCTTTATGTAGGGGAAAATATATCTGACTATTGCTTTATATCTGCAGCCAGCCACACGTTATAACACACTTTACTGCTTGTAGATTAAACTTTGCACTATAAGTTATAATAGTATTGATGAGTACGTCTATTTGTAATAAAAATTTCTTTAATTATATTTTCTAAGCCAAATAAATTAAATAATCATTCAGTACAGAAGCATTAACAAACCGAAAAAAAATTTAACATCGATATAAGGAAATATGTACAGTTAATATTATTTGCGTAATAGCTTATTTTCTTTTGAGACCTAAGAATACTGTAATATGACCTCATATTAAGCTTACTCTATTTTCCTTTATATGAGGTCAAGCAAAATCTTGAGCTCATATATATTCAATAATAGAAAAATATATTTATATTCACTAAATAATTACATACTTTTAATCTTTAATTAGCTAAGCTTATTGCTTCACAAAACAATGCTCGAACAATTTTTTGCCGAAGATACTTTTTTTTTAGGAAATAAAAAAAATCAATCTTACAAATTTTATATCAATTTAAACTACTTTATGTTTTGTAATTTTCACTGATAAATTTATATTTTTACTTTTTTTAATAATTCTAATTAAATTTAATTATAATTTACTGTTTAATATGACCTAAGTTACAGACACACACAAAAAAATAAAATAAAATTCCCACATCACCGATCTTCATGGCGAAGTATTAGCATTTCGACCGTTAATCCTGGATTAAGGTCCCGGGTTCGAATCCTGATCATTAATGACATTTTTTATACGCTAAAAAATTTCATTTCCATATCCTACGTACAAAATTTACGATCATGTGGTTACATCGTCAAACAAAAAATAAATTTAAAAAAATAAGAAAATAAAGTAAGTCCTACTGGATAGGAATATATATGTTCCTAGAAAGAATATTAAACAACAGATTAAATATCATTGATATATTTCATATTAGCTGATACTGATGTACAGAACCGTAAGGAAGCTCTAATACGAGTATATACTTTAACTTTGTTGCGTTTGTAGTGATTATTTATTGTGGCTGTTAACCAGTTATGTCTACGTGAAATGGGTCAGTTACTTTTGTTACACATGAAGTAGCACACATCTAGCCATTCCTTAACCTGATGATCTAATGTATATACCGGGTGTTCTAGACTACCCGTCCATGCCTTCTAAAATTGAAGGAAATGATTTTTCTGGAAAATTCAAACAAATTTGATCATCAAGTTGGGGGCCTGTATCTTTTGGTCATATTGCCAACTTCCTGTTTCGACTGTAAGTAACTAACTAAATGGACTAACTAGACAGAAAGTTCATACTTTGAAGTAGGACACAAATATTTTCACTGCGTATTTTGATTATAAGACAAAGACACAAATTAATATTTGTAAAACTTTTCTGAAACGTTTTTTATAAACCTCTAAATAACCTTTGAAATTTAACTAGTTCTGAATTCCTTTAAAACTTTTTTAAGCAACAAAAATTTGATTTTTACAAAACAAATAAAAATGGACAATAATATAGCTTCTGGTTGTGTAACAATCAGTACTCAATCGGAAATCGGAGCAACTATTGAAAAAATAGAGATCCTACCAAAATAATCTAGTTCCGGTCGAGACTGGAAATTAATGAGCTCACCGTTCGATAGAAAGTACATGGTTTACAACAAAAGTGTTTTCTTTTCATCATTACCGAGAAGTTGAAAAGACTTCGAAAGAATTTAGGACCAGTTAGAGTTTAAAGGTAAATTTAGGAACAAAGCTTAGGCTTATTTACTTTTGTGCATATAATGCAAAACCATAGTAAAAAAGTATGTCCTGTTTTGAAAAAAAGATCTTTCTTTAGAAGATCCGGTCTTGCTAACCAACTTCCGATCAGAACCAAAAGCGAAAAATATGTGGTACACTATTATAAATTTATGTTTTTTGTAAAACTAAAGTATTTGAGACTTAAAGAGTTTTTCAGAGGAATTCAGAACTAGTTAAAGTTCGAAAGTCAATAGACGTTAAAGATGGCACTTAATGGAAAAATGTTTCGGAAAAGACTTACGATCTTTGTCCCTAGAATCGGAATCTACGACGGAAATATGTGTCCCACTTAAAAAAATTAACTTTTGATCTAGTTAGCCCACTTCCAATCAAAACCGGAAGTTGGCAATATGACCAAAAGGTAGATCGACCCCGACTGAGTGATCAAATTTACTTACGACCTTCTTCTTCTCAAGAGCCCTCTTCCTCACCGTAACTGCATATAGGTGACGGACCGAATCACTGAAGCTAACATCCTACGCTTAGATGTACACAGCCCACCAACCCTACTCATAAGCTGTCTCTAGGATTATGAAGCCCTACTGGCTTTAGCCAGTTTAGGGCTGAAGACCTACAGCTGATAAAGTTTTATTGCGGCTAAAAAGAGCGTTTGGAATCTATTCAAACGCCCAAGTACTCAGCCTTATTCACCGGCTCTCCTCCGACCTGAGCCTGATATCCTCCAGGTGCCTCCTACCTACCGTAATCACCACTCTAGTTTTCTCTGCCACCAAGATGAGATTCTTCTCCGTTAATGAATTATCCACTAAATTAATGGCCACATTACCCTGGCGTATAACTTCCTCTTCCGTTTTCCCGATGATCACCAACGAAACATCATCAGCAAATCCAGCAATAAGGACACGCTCAGGATACTCCAACCTGAGGATGCCTCATAAGCGAGGTTCCGCAGGGTAGGCCCTCCTCAACATCGAATTCTGTGGAACACCACATTCTAATACGGCCTCTAGCTCCTATCTCTCGGCGAATACTACCACTATACTATTTGTGAAGTAATCCTGAAAAAACCTTAAATATGGACTAACTTTTCGCCTTCTTAGTTCTCCTAGGACGGCAGTGCGTTGAATGCATTACTCACGTCAAACAACGCCACCACCGAGATGGTCCTAGTCCTCCAACCGCTGCTCCCGCTGCTTCGTTCACCAGGCCCATAACCCTGTTCACTGCATCCGTATTGGTGCCCCTTCCGAAAGCTATACTACAGGTAACTATACCCTCCTTTCCTATCGACCTCCTGTACCAGTCTCTCCACAATTACCCTTTCAAACAGTATGTTCAAACAGTTTTCTCAAATAACTGAGAAGGCACAGTGGTCGATACTAAACGAACTACTACTCTCTCTTTTTCTGTTTAGCCTTCGGAACTACCGTAAGGTATTAGTTCAGAGGATGAATGAGGATGATATGTATGAAAGTGAAGTATTGTACAATTTCAGGTTGACCACTCCTAAGAAGTGTGATTAGTTGAAACCGCACCAACAAAGAACACCGGTATCCACCCACGATCTAGTATTCAAATCCGTATAAAAGTAGTTACTTTATGCAAGGATTGTACAAAGGTATTCTTTGTATACAAGGTAGTTCCTATACAAGGATTTGAACCTTAGAATTCTCGAGAAATCAGCTGATTTGCGATGTCGCCTTAACTACTAGATCATCTCGGTAGGCAAATGAACTACTATTGCTAATCGTTTCCTTCACGATTTAGTGGTAGGTTTGACAAAGCCTATCCATATTTAAGTAATTTTATAAATAATTTTTTAGAATTTCAAACAGATACTTAGATCAAATTAAAAAGTTTAAACGAACCTGTTTAAATTAAGGATTTAATAACCAGATGTCGAAATGACTTTTAAAAAAACAAAATAAGTAAATATTGATTACATTATTCAATACTGATCGTTTTTTATTTCAGACTGCAGTATGTGAAATATTAGGGGTAGTAAAAAAAAATTAAATATTACTTAAATTTTATAAGTAAAATTTATATAATTTGTAGTCTTATAATTTAGTTTTAAATAGATAGCTTTACCTTTTATAATTATTTATTTATTTATCTAACTTTTAACAAATAAAATTATTTATTTATATATGAATACGGTGTTCTGTTGGTCTGTTATCCTAATCTAGGGCGCAGTGTGCTGTTCTTATAATGACTTTTATACGCCTGTACTTGTGGCCCAATTCGAAGAGCTGCAACATACCACTATAATAAGTACTCGATGATATAAAAAAAAAGCATAAATACGTGATAATTAGTTAAAAAACAAATTAATAAAATTATTATCTCGGTTACATTTTTAAGAAAAAATAATTCATAAAATAAATAAATTTCAACATACAATTGTTGAATCAATCAGAAATATAAAGATATAAAATGCTGAAAAATTAAGTTGGTTATACCTGACTAAATTATAGATGTCTTAATATTAGTGCTTTAAATGAAGTATCATTTGAGGACGGTGTAAAAATATAATCATCTCAAAAGTTCAAGACTACGCCATCCCGTCTCCATTCCCCATTTAACTCCAGAAATATTATCATTTTTGATTATTTATTAATTTTAGTGTAAAGTGTTTAAAATGGATTATTTTTCTTTCTACGTTCCAGGTACGTGATAACACTGTCACATGTAAAAATAAAAGAGAAACTTAAAATAAGAGTCCAGAAGAAAACCAACTTATAATAAGAGATGTCAGAAGAAGAAAAAATCTCATTTTACTGAAATCAGTATCTTTAACTCTTATAATAAAAAGTAATGAAAGTAACGAAAAGTAACAACTATTTTAAAGATTAAGAAAACATAACCTTAGATATTCTTACACTATAAATAACCACATAATTTTTTATCTAACAATGTGTTTGATAGCTGTTAAAAAACGATATTTTATAACAGGAAAGAAAAAATGATCAGTTGATTTCAAAACATAAATTATTTAAGAGACTGAACAAAACAACCACAATATTTGACATTACAACCGGTAAATTAATGAATCTTCTTGAAAACACCACAGCAAGTTATTTGCTATGTTTGTTGTAGGAAACCCAGGAAACGGTTGTGGTCTGAAACATCGCACTTAATTCTTAATATGCACTTCCTTCGATTAGTATAAAAGTTAAAGGCAACATATTTTATTTAAGAAAATCTAAGAATAATGTTTTGTATTACGTAACAAATTAATTTTTTTTTTTTTTTAGAATTTTTATTAATGTGAAAATTATATTATAAACATTAATTATAATAACAATAATTTATAATTAATCACTCTTTCTATATGAAAAAAGAAAATTTAACCTTAGAAGCAAAATATAATGTTGAACAAATCTATCACCAGAAGAATTTACATAAAAATTACTAGTAATTATATGAAGGACCTTTTTTTTTTTTATTTGAAGGACCTGCCATTTCTATCCTTAATAATGCATTATTTTTTATCGTAAATCAGCTGATTCCGAAGTCGAGAGTTCTAGGGTTTGAATCTTAATAGTTACGTTTATTTGAATTTTAATATTAAACCTGTGTATGGTGGTTAGTTGGGTTTCAATTAATCACACGTCTATTTAAACCAGATGTAATCTGGTATTTATCTCAGATAAATCTCTTTATCTGAGATGTCTCTTTATCTCATATTTGTTCTACCTGAGTACGTATAAAATTATACCTCACTTCAACGTCACGATGAAGAGACGCGGCTACCTACAGACTCCGAATCCAGAAAGCTGCATAGGACTTCCAGATTTCCATTCAAGAATAATAAAATTTAAGCATTTTTGGAAACTAGAATGAAAATAACTGTGTTAGTTTTATATTTTATTATCAGTAATATTTCTATACATTAACCAATAAATCCAATAAATCCTTATTATATTTTATTCTTTCTTAATTATTCTGTTTAAGAATAGAACGTATTATTTGACATATAAATCTACAATTATCATTCAGTGATTCAAATCAATTAAATTTTAAATTAATTTTAATTGTTGCATATTATTTAAATAAAATAAGTTACAAATTTGATTATATTAATGCACTAGTACATATATACAATACAAACACATAAATGATAATTTTTTCGAGTAAATATATATTGAAATTATTAATTATTCTTTTTATTAAAGTTGGTTGATTTTAGATTTCCCATCTCTTCGGAAATTTTATTTTCATTTTAGATATGCATAAGAGAAAAATTTTTGTCGAGGTAAAATAAAAAAAGAAATAAAAATAATGTAATGTCCTTTTAACACCTGTGGGAAATGATAAAATATGTATTCACATGTGAATTTTTAGAAAAATTACGGATGCAAAACAAAATGTTTCAAATTTCTATGTAAATAAAAAAAACTGATGTAGTAAAAACTGAAAGAAAATTTCATGGATAAAAATATTAAATAAGTAATATTTCAAAGTGCAGGTTTTAAATGTAAAACTTCATTAATAATTACTTTTTATATAGGCCTATATAAATAATTTATATACAACTTCAAAAGATATAGAAGTGCTCTTAAATAATAACGAAAGTAGAAAGCACAATATAACCTTATTGCCAGTTATTATAAAGTCAAAAAGAAAAAGTATATTTTAATTTCAAAGAAGTTTAAATATGAGTTAATAAAAAAATATTCCTTTCCAAAGAAAAACATATATATATAAACATTACAATAAAATATTAATAACATTATAATAATAAAGGAATTGAGATTTCACAAAAAAAGGTTAATTAAAGTATAGACTTACTTCAATCTGCATTATTTATGAATTTTTTTTTTCTCTCTTGTCGATGAGTTGCGAAGGAATGCATTTACGCACGCCACCATGGGGTCTTCATGGGGTGTGTCGAGCTCAGAACCGGGGACACTAATTGCCTCAAGCTAGTCCACCTAGCGAACTAAACAGCCTTGCTAAGGGGCTAAGCAGTGTAAACTGCCCCCTACCAACTAAACCTCCCTCACCGTTCTTCTCCTCCTCCTCCTCCTCCTCCTCCTCGAGACTGGACCCACATTTAAGCATTACACAGTCTCGGGAAGGTGCCTTTGGGTTCAGAGGATCCAGAGTCCTCGTGCATCATCATGGCCACCCATCTCAGCAAGCTTGGACAAGTGACAGCAGAGGGCTATCAGTTGCCCCATCCCCCTTCAGTCTGATTCTTCACCACACGATTGTGGACTTAGTCTATCCTCAAACAGTCATTCACTCATTCATACTTCTTCATTCACACCATACTATTTATTATTTTTTACTTATTTTTTGGGGGAAATATATGGGTGTTCGTGTATGTGTGTGTTCACGTCAAGGGTTCAGGAATCCCTATTATCTATGAATTACTCTACTTTAAGTCAACTACTTATAAACTAAAGCAAAGTCGAATACTTTTATATTTGTTTAAAAATAGGGCGATGCAATCACTTAAACTAAAAGTTAACATTTATGTTGTTTTCTTTTTCGGATATCACATGATTGATTATCATTATTGAATGCAGTTCTGTTTCTTCCGGTGCTATCGCATTCGCTGAAAGGATAGTAACGTATTCCTTCAATATCGGTCAGTAAACTCTTAAGAAACAAATACTTCGGTTGGTATAATGATTTAGAAAAACAAACATATATGTTGCTGAATCAATCTGCTAAGGCCAAACAAAAGGTTTAAGACAACGTTGGTCTTACCCGAATTTGAAGGACCTACGACCAAACACACCTGATGTTGTCTAGACAGAAGAGGACTGTGTTTTTTTTCCGAATTGAAATCGATTATATCTGTTATTAAAAAATCGAAATTAACTATTGTCAAATTCTGATCCTGCCCTTCCGGATTCATCTTTCCTATTAAGTATGTCTCGACTGTACTTGCTCTTTCTTTTCAATATTTTTTCCACCACGTAACATTATCGTACTTGATTTTACTTAGTTCTTCTGCGTAAAAACTCGTCTTCTATTTTAACCTTACAGATCATAAAAATTCCAATTCGGAATTCGTCCAATTTCGGAAGATATCCTTTAGCAAATTTCAATTTGTACTCACTTATTCTTACCTGTTCGCCCACATAAAATTTACTTACAGCCGTTCTCTATCGGTTTTTTCGTGAAATTATAATATTTTTAGCAAGCATCGGGTTCGTTTTTACATGAAATAACTTTAGGTTTATAGCCGGATTCTGTGAACTGTATTATTACAGGGTTTTACCAATTCTTCTAATATACCTACTCATCGTCAATTGACCCCGTTTGTTAAATTTACGCCATATGTTAGACTAAATTGTTCTGTTGAACCGGGTAATTATTAAAACCTTTTTATCAGAATATGACAAATAATTACTGATACCATACTTTAACAGTTTTTTTTTTGGTCTTCAGTCATTTGACTGGTTTGATGCAGTTCTCCAAGATTCCCTATCTAATGCCAGTCGCTTCATTTCAGTATACCTTCTACATCCTACATCCCTAACAATTTGTTTTACATATTCCAACCGTTGCCTGCCTGCAAAATTTTTCCCATCTACCTGTCCATTTAATATCAAAGCGACTGTTCCAGGATGTCTTAATATGTGGCCTATAAGTTTGTCTCTTCTAACTATATTTTTCCAAATGCATCTTTTTTTCATCAATTTTCCGCAAAACTTCTTCATTTGTAACTTTATCCACCCTTCTGATTTTTAACATTCTCCTACAACACCACATTTCAAAACTTTTCTTCTCTTAATCTTTTCTTCTCAGGTACTCCGATCGTCCAGGTTTCACTTCCACATAAAGCTACGCTCCAAACATATACTTTCA
>JAAAKQ030510834.1:0-19697 GCA_010016005.3 Zanna intricata
TACTACTCTTGATGAAACTGAAATAAAAGCTGTTAAAAAAAAAAAAAAATCTTTAATAATGACATTAAAAATTGTACTCACCGCCTTCATCTCCAATTGCCCAAACTAATAAATCGACACACGCTGAATTTGCCATTACGTTAACTTTAAATTTATTAACTGTAGCAAAATTAGTTTCTTTATCTTCACGCTCACTAGCATCATGGTGACGTGACTGTAATTCAGTTTGTCCTGACAAAAATAAACCCTTTACAAACTCCTGCACATCACGAGTGAATGGACTTGGCAAATCTATAAGTAAAAAATGATTACTCAGTAATTAATGTTAATTTCAAATAAAAAAAAAGCTGCAATGATTACAAATGTTTCTTCTCTATACCTTTTAATTAGTTTTAGGGTTCTGAATTCCCTCAACAGCTATCTTAATGTTCATAAAATTCAACAAAAACTTTAAAGTCTATAAAAAATCAATGTCAAAATAGACACATTTCTTTCCACCTTTCGTTCTGAAATTCCAATTTAAAAAACCTGACACTGCTTGGTTAGCGTTTTTCATACACGAACAATAAAGTGAACTCATAATAATATGAATCCCTTTAGCTTGAACTTCTTAGAAATTTGAACAAGAGGTAAAGGAACCTCATCAAATATTTTTCATAGGTTTTTCAAATTTTATGTAAAATTAAATAAATTGCTTAAAACTTATACCAAGAGAAAAATGGAGTTAAAAATCTGTGTATCATAACATTCCTTCAGTTAGATCAAACAGCTGTTTTGGCAGTTAATTTCATATAACTGCATAAATTTATTTTAAATTAATTTTAAACAATCAGTGAAGTAAAAGTCAATAATAATTGCTAGTACTTTAAATTCTGTAATATTTTATTACAGACGGGAAATTTTGGTTTTGCAGTTGCAAAAAATCAGCTTATATAATTACCATTCAGTATTTTTTCATTCATTTTTGTATCTGTATTGAGAATATTGGTATTTAAGAACATAAATAATTAAGTTTTTTATGTATCAGCATCAGTAGAAAAGAAAGATTACAGCTGCTATCCACAGAGTTCCATGTGAGATTTCCAATTCCCCACCACCAAACTGTTAAAATTTTCATAAAAAACATAAAATTTCAAAATATTCTAGGCAAACTGTTCTTTGGCTAGCTAATTATTCCATTCATTGTCAGTGTTCTAACTGCTGAAAATATTTATGTTTCAAGATACTCAAACCTGAGATCTCTCAGTAATGGAATTGGAATGCTCATCACTCAGCTGCTGCTGTGACTGCAGGTATACAAATAAACTACTTGAACCGCTTAAAAATCTTTAAATAAGTTTACTCGAAAATGGGCCAACCTGGAAAGTACCCATCCTGGATTTGGAAGGAAGGATTTCCCCCTCTTCTCATCCCACAAAAGGTTATCAATAAACTATGTTATTAACTACTACCTATCCTTGTAAGAGACATGAAAGGTTGTTCATAACCTTCACATCATTTTTTAAAACAACAATTTGAAGCTGGTGATTTACATTTGATATATAGTACAATAATGTCTATCTCTTACATTTTTCGCTTTGATAATAATATAGATTTTTGTTCATCAATGTGAATTTAACTTCTGGAGCATTTGAATTTTATGGTATTGGGTCGATATCAAAATTACTAATGATGTACATAAAAATCAGATGAAAATGGGGCTAATATAAAGAGAAAATTGTGACAAGTTCAGGAAAAATAAAAACATAAAAATGCTATTAAGTTTTACATGTATCAGTGGGCAACAGAAAAAGACACTCGAGAACACAAAGTACTTTTACTTCAAGCTTAAGATGTGACTGAAAAATCATTAACAACTCAAAAAATATGATTCATTTTCAGGCATGATTAATTTCATATCTATTTGGACTAGCAAAAGATTTTGATTACTACTCATCATTGTTTTGGTGTTTGAAAATCATAAATTATATCAGTTTAATAAGGTAAAAATTAAAAGACTTCACATTTTACAAAAAACGCAGTGAACTGTCTACATTTCTTAAAAAAAGGGGATTTTTTCTTCATTAACAAAATACTGTACATGCATAATTTAAATAATGATCTGTAAAAAAAAAATGAATAACTTTTTTTTTTTGTTTATTACATGACAGTAACTACATTTAAAAATATTCTTAAATAGAATTTTTCATCACAGCCAGCGTAACATGTAGTCATGAAAGATAACTTTTTTCAGCTGTTAGTAATGCTTGATCAAATTCTTCTCTCACATAATCAGTTTCTCCCTCTTTGGCCATTTCTTTTGTATGTAATGATTTTTCCACAAAAGAGGTAACTTAAGTTTATTGCCCACAAATTAAAACCAAGTGAAAGCACAATCATTTTCAGGTTTCCATAAACATGCAATGAAAATTTCTTATCCTAAATGTGATGCAATATAAATATATTTCATATTTTCAAATTATTTCTTTATGTAAGCAGCATATACTAACAGGATATTTGGGTATTTATTTCAAATAATCAAGTAGGATTACTTTTAAACTAAGCTTTTGAATAATGTGTAAAATTGCATAATTCTTCAAGTTGGCCCGTGACATCCAAATCTTCCAGTAAAGAGTTCATATCAAGACAATTAACTAGATTCTAATACTGCAAAGAAATGTTAAAATTTAATCTGCCTGTCATAAAATATACTTATTTTAGTATTCTAATGTAAAAGATTCCACACTTTCAATCTTGATACCAATATTTCTGTTTGACTTTTTTTATAAATTTAGATAACTGAATGAGATCATGTAATTCTGGCTAATTAATTATTGAGATTCAGTATTTGTACAATTATTAAAATAAAATCTGTGTCTTTTTTCTTCATCACTTGGTAAGTCTGCAGAGGATTCAGTGTTAGTAATAACGCCATTTTCATTTAGTTTCATGCTTCTGGCAACAATGGAACTGGAATCACTATGCTATGTGGCAATGACCTTATAGAAGACAGAATATAGGGATATTAAACATTATGTCTATTCTTAGTTATCCTAGATATTTTTATCATACAAAAATAACAATCATACTTGGGCTCATACTTAGTCTAAGTATGAGCCCAAGTCATACTTAGCCTAAGTATGAGCCTAAGTCATACTTAGGCTCTGTCTGAGAGATCCCTCCATAATTTGTTCCCATTGATACTTAGGCTAAGTATGAGCCTAAGTCATACTTAGGCTCTGTTTGAGAGATCCCTCCATGATCATTCCCAACTTGTTTCCATTGCTTTCTTATCCTTTTTACTTCTTCCTACTGTTCTGGCAGCATAGAGATATCAGCAGCTATAATATCATACTGACACCTTCTAGAAGACTGTCAGGCAGCTGTTTCTCTATTATCAGGGCTAAGTAAAATAATAACTCTCTGCTTATACAATTCTCAAAGACTCTTGTTACTGATTTGAGGGGGTTGCACAAAAATCTAAATTGATGGTTGAAGTGCCTACTCAAAAAGAGTTAACCGTTGCATTACCCATAAAATCTAATCTAAAGGATATTTTCTTATAGGAAAATCAATAAATGAAAGCATAATTCTACATGGTCAATATTTAATACCTTTTTGATAATGAAGAAGCTCTCTCAGTAAAGTAACCATCACCAGATTTAAAGTCTCACTAAAGCTACGGTAAGGAAAAATTTTTAAATGTCCACACTGATGGATTTCTGATGCCTGCCGATCAAGGAAATCAAGCATATCTTCTGTCAACAATTTCTTTGCACAAGCCAAGACATTCTACCAAAGAATTAAAAAACAAAGAATTAAAACATTAATTGCTTTTATTATTTTAAAGAAAAGATACATTATAAACAAAACAATAATAAAATATAAGTGTCTTTAAAAAATTTGAAGCTTACTACAAGGCAGAGTAAACAAACATGAAAATTAGGCATACCTAAAATTTGCAACACATTTCAAGACAAAAAGCTCAAATAGAAGTAGAGAAACTGCTAAATTTCATGACATAAAATGAAAAAACTATATAATAATAAAGTTTGCTGTCGTTTGATAAAGATATAGACATAAAAAAAATATACTCTATAAAAATGGAAAAAGAGTGCCAGTATTATTAAATAATACAATGATAGTATTAACTAATACAATAAATTGCTTTTATTTCAAATAAATTAAAATCAAATTAAAAAATTTCTAAACCAGTAACATTTTAAAAACCACAGTGATTTATTTACAAATTAGTATTGATAGTCATGTCATAAATGCAAAATATCTTAATATTTTTAAACGAAGGCAAAACACACACTTATTTCACAAAATCACAACTAAGAATAAGAAACTTCTTGTATGTAAATTCTGTATGTAAGTACTTCTTGTAGGTAAAAAATGCATCACAATTAACACATTTAAAGAATCTTCAGATGAGTATTATGGATATTACTCAGTTTCAAATATTCCATTCCTGACCAACCTATATTGAGACATGAAGGATTTTTTTTATCATTACACTCTGCATTTTTTAACTGTATATTCAGTGTCGTAAAATTTTTTTACTTGACTTTCTGGGGATTCAATTAAATAGAATCCCCAGATTCAATTAATCTGATTTTAAGTAAAACAGACAATATGTTGATTGTTGCAAACAAAAATAAAGCTAAATTTTGATCTACTCCTTTAATTAAGCAAAGGCCAGGATCATTTTAATGTGTACAATGGAATTACCTATTCTACCCATTAACCTTCAGTATGAAATCAATCATTTCATGGAATAATTCAACCAGTATACCGCTATTTTAGTAATTCAATATTCACCAAATTCATTTTTATATTTCAGAATGATACTTCTTGATCCCTTCTAGGTACTCAGAAATCATTAGGTTATAAGAGATGCAATAAATTACATTGTCCAAAACTAACTTTTTGACCATATTTTAAAGATATTTTAAACATTCTTAAAAAGCTACAACCACTTATATAAACTGAACAATTTTAATTCAAACCTTAGTTAACAAAGACATCAGAATAGTTAGCTAGGAAGGTAGAATGCACAGATAAGACTTACACCTACATGTAAAGAAACTGACAAAAATTATAATTACTTAACAAATTGTAATTCATAACAATTTTATTTTAAATATTCAGATTTTTAAACGTTAATAAAGCATATCCTTACCTGAAGATGAATAATAGAGAAATGTAAACTTGTAGCTTTTAACTCGGGTGTTTCTGAAAACCTCATGTGAGGAAACTGGTTAAAACTCGAGCCATACTTGCAGAAGAAGTGTGTTGTCGGATCATATGGTACAGAATGCTGACTTCTGTTATCACTACTCAGTGAACTATAAAATTAAAATTTTAAGAAAACTTATTATCAGAGGTAAAAAAAGAATTTTAAATAGAATGAATAAGAGGGTCATTCAATAATTAAACAGACAAACATTTTCAGTGAAGGAAATGGTTAATGCAGGCAATTGAAACTTTTTTAAGTGTTAGTTGGCAGCCTTGCGAAGAGTGATAGTCAACTGTTCAATTAATATTTACGCAAACATAACATCTAAAGTCTTAGTTAGAATGGTGTCTCTCCTCCAACAAAGTACTTTTGAAGAACAGTGTTCTGTGATCCAATTTCTACTTTTGGAAAGCATACATGGAAAGTGTACAAATCAAATGTTCTCTAGGATGAAAGAACATGGCAGTAGTTGCATGAACCATGCAAGATTTTATGTATGGGTGAAAAAGTTTAAAAGTGGACACTCCAGGCATCTAATAACAATGTTGACCTCGGCATTAGATTCTCGTATTGATTCACTTATCCAGGAAGACCGATGACTTACAGTTCAAAAAATTGCAGAAAATTGACAAGTAACTATTGGCACAACTCATTCCATCATTCAAAACAAACTGAACTACCATAACACTTGTGGAAGATGGGTTCCCAGAGAGCTTACCATTCATCACAAAGTCGAGAGATTTTGCATTTTCACTGAACTCAAAAATTGTTTCAATAACGAAGGTGATGCATTTTTAGACAGGATTTTAACCTGTGATGAAACTTGGATCATCATTTTTAGCCAGAGTCCAAGCACCAAAGTGTGCAGTGGAAACACCCTTAATCGCTTGTCCGTAAGAAATTCAAAACGGCAACCATCAGCTGGTAAGATCATGTTAACCATCTTTTGGAGTGCCCATGTGGTCTGATTTTCTGTGATTAATTGGAGGAGCAACACACTATCAACAGCCTGTACTACTCAGCCATGATTGAGAACAAAGTCAAGCTTGTGTTGAAAAGGAAATGTTCGGGATGGCAGAGGAAACGTGTGCTTCTTCTTCAAGACAACACTCAACCTCATATGGCACAACTGATGCTGGAAACTATTGGCAAAGTGGGTTAGGAGCTCCTACCTCATCCTCCTTACAGCCCTGATGTTGCCCCTTCAGATTTTTATCTGTTTGGTCTGATGAAGGAAGCTTTGTGTGGCATCAAGTTCAAAAACAACGAATAAGTAAAGAAAAAAGTGCAAAACTGGCTTCAAGATCAAGGTAAAGAATTCTTCACTGAGGGGATAAGAAGACTTGTAAAAAAAAATGGGACAATTGCAGAGAAGATGGTGAGGATTACATGGAAAATTAGACAAAAAATTGTATTTATTTAATAAACCATTTTTTCTGTACAGCTATTTGTTTATTTAATTACTGAATGACCCTCATATAATATTATAAAATGGCTACTTTATGAGGTTTGTAATTACTGTTTAAAAGTTTGCTTACCATGTGGCTTTAAAATAAAGAAATCTTAAATACATTACATGTTTATTTTCTCCAAAAAACCAAATATGTGCAAAATGAATTTATAAAATCATTGTCATATAAAATTTCACAGTAATTTATTACTATGAATACACTTGTTTTATAGATAAACAATCTGCATTTCAGAAGTAAATAAAAATACAGCTTTAAAACAAACAAAAATTAATAAATAACATGACTAAATTAATTTTAAATACTCTTGAAACAATTGTTTAGATTAACTGTAAAATTATTTTGGTAATGCTATATTCCCTTTTTTAATTCTGCAAATTATAATGGTTTAATTAATATCTTCTTTTTTTTTAATTTCTTCAAAAATTACTGCTGAGAAGAAGGTTCATAAATAACTAACTACCTGTATATAAAAAATATTAATTAAGAAATAAACTGTGAGGAATAGTAGAAAATTATAGTTAAAGTAATAAAATCAAGATTATAGGTTTTGATGTTCACCTACATTGGCTTAAAGTGATGGCAGTGACCATCTATAGTTGACTATCAACAACCAAAGTTATTTTCTTCACTCTCATATTACACAAAAATTTAAATAGCTGTTAAGACTTTGCATTTATTTCAAGAAATTACTTTTCAAAATTTTCTTTAAAAATGAAGTAAATTTCACAATTTTTTGACAGCATGCTGAAACTGTTAGTGCAAAATTAATTTTTTTCATACTAAAAACATAATCTAAATAATTTCAGAGCATTTTTGCAAATGACCTTATACCTTAGCACTCAATATATTTTATGTAAATTTAAGTTTATATTTTATTTACTCTGAATTAAGAATAAATTCCAGCAATTTTTTTATATTCAGATTAACAGATATTCTAATTACTTATTCTAAGATTTTAATTGCAATTTTAATCGTTGGCTTATACTAAACTGAACAACATTAAACAATGCTATATATTTGTGATGAAATGATCCCTTCTGACAGCCAATCAAATAATGATTTTATATCATATGGATATAAAATCATGGATAGCAAAAGTAAAAGTGTTAATAGAAACAGTGAGATTAAAGATGTTTAATAACTTACACATATAAACACAACCACACAATGTTTACATTGTGTTATATACAATGTAAACTATCAACATACCTCATATCTGATGTTGGATCTAGACAACTTAAAGTAAGAATGTCAAGAGTTGTTAAGTTTAAATTGCCTGACAACGACCTAGGAATAATTGATCTGAAAATACAGAACATTAAAAAATTAAAGTAGTATTTTACATTAAGAATGATACTGTAAATCCTAGCTTAAAGTTATGATTTGTTTTAGAACCAAAAATATAATTAAAATAACATAGTCAACTTTAATTTTACAATTAAAATTATCAAATTTTCTACATTAGTTTATTATGAGGGTAAGTCAAAAAGTAACGTGAAAAAAAAATTATCTTTATTTGGATTTACACAAATGAAATATACTTATTTTTCAACATTATCAACTCTTACTTTTATTCACTTAGTCAATCTTCTAGCTACTTTTTGAATTCCTTCCTGGAAAAAACTATTCAGTCTATTGCATGACCAATTTTATACTACTTCCATGATTCTTTATCAGAACAAAAGGGATTTCTTTGGGTTTTTTAACAAAAAACATTTTTTTAATCAATTTGAGTCAAGTCAGGATTATACAGTGGGTGATCCAGCAGCTCAAAACCAGGGTTTTGAAGGCAACAAATTTTGTTGATCATATGATGTCGAATGTAAATATGAAGCAAAATAACATCTCTTGGACTTGAATTTTGCCTTCATTGATTGCAATAGCTCACAGCAGTTTCACTGTTCACCATTCACCTTTAGGTGTGAACAAAAACTGAACCTTCCATATCTCAAAATATCATCATCTTTAACTATCCTGCGGACATGTGTTCTATGTTTTTTGCTGTAGGATATGAAGACTAAACTTTCCAGACTACACTCAATCTCAGTTAAAAGCAATAGTCCCATGGCTCAATGGTTATCAACTTGTTCTTAAGTGAGTTTCTTCAACTTCATAGTATTTCGAAAGCTTCTGGGGAATTTTCAAACGATTATCTTTATGGATATCCATCAGTTCCCATGGAAACTAATAAGAACAGGCTTATTGAAAGCCTAAATCATGGATGATTGAAAATTCAAGCCATATTCAACTCTCTTGTTGAAAATACCCAATAGGAAGAAAATGAATAGAGATAAATTGATACAAAAAACAGTTACAATCAGTCCCAATCTGTCAATGTATTAGCTCGAATACTATAGAGTTCAATTTAGATTCAAGTTAATTATATATATATATATATATATACATCAATGAAATGGCATCAGTGATCAAAAAGTCAACCTATGAAGATAAAATAGTTTCACTATGAAGAGAATATAAAAAGATAATGAATTAAATAATAACCTGATTAAACCAAATACCTCTTTTGCTAGTACAAGATCAAGACATCCTCTGTAAATGCAGGTAATCAACAGTGGATCCTGAAATGAGCTAAAATTACTTGCTCAGATGTTATCTGATCAAGTTACTTCGCTCCCAGCCACTACTTCAGAGCTGACAAGGAAGAGCATGAAGTCAATAGCTGCAGCCCGTGAAACGACAGTTAGTGGGATCCCTTCAAAAGTTCCTGCCCCCAAAGTTTTGCCTTTACAGCCATCTAATAAGTTCCCTGTTAAGGAAGCCCACAAAAATATTCCTGGGATGTCTTTTCAGATGCCCCATTTTTCAAAATCTCCCCCTCCGTTCTCCCATATACTGGTGGACATGGTTGAGGAATCACCCAACCACAGGGCATCGGAGTCTATTAAAATTAAAAATTCTAAAAAGAAAAGCTGGATCACCTATAATTAATATTACATAAATCTGAAAATCAATATCTATAAATGCACATCTATAATAATCTTTATTTACAAACATTATCCAATGGAATGTTTGAGATATTTGATCCCACTTAAAGATGTTTCAAGTAATAATGCACAAGAACCTTTAATATTGCACTTCCAAGTAACACACCTCTTACAGCAAGATGAAGTTACATTCAGGGACTATTTCTCTGCAACTGTGATGCAACCACTGTGAGTGATGCAACTGTCTTGTAGATAATAGAGAAAGTGGTGGGGTTAACACCATAGCTGACACCATCTTCATACAGGAAGAGGTGTCAGCTATAAGGATACAACTAGTTACCCTCATCCCTGTTGTTGCCATAAAAACCTCTGCCCTTTAAAATTAAATAACGGTATCTCCTGTATAACTATATCTCTTACCAAACTCCAAGTTCATTGCACTAGATATATCAAATTTTCTTGAGCAAATTCGATCACCATCATTAATATTAGAGGACTTTAATGCCCACCATTACATACAACATATTTATGGAGCTCATCAATCTGTTCCTCTCAAGGAACATGCTAAACCAGAGTGAGACAAAACTTGAACCTGTGTCTACTGAATAATGGATCATGCATATGTATAACGTCAATGTCTGTTACACTATCCAACACTGACCTCTCTTTATCCTCACTGAGTTTATCTTAATTGGTCTGTTGTGACAACTTTTACAATAGTGACCACAACCCAATTATTATTGTTTATGGTGTCGACCACATAGTGAACCATGGTTTCAGACTCTGTAAATAGAACATGGTTCTGAACCATGGAGATGGATTGTAGAAAGAGCAAACTGAAATAGTTACCATAAAGCCCTCCCATCACAGTATGATGATAGTGATAAAGGAGCATTTGCCAAATCTTGAGCAAAAATAAGGAGGTTTTAGACCAGGTGTTGTAATTTATATGAGGTATCAATATTCTTCATAAAATTTAACATTGTATTGCAAACCAAGAATCAATTTTTTATTTTATTTTTTCATCCATGTTGTATATTTTTTATACAATATGGATGATTTGTGTTGTACACATGTATGGATGATCCATGTTGTAGTTTTTTTGTTATTTTAGTTTTAATACTATTATCATTGTTTAAACCTTAGCTCTTGAATCTTTTTGTTATCCAAGAAAAGGCCCTCTACATTCCTCTTGAACTTTGTTAAATTTTATTTATGTCTATTTGAATTTTATATTTTTTATCTTTGCTGACTGTGATATTAGTTTTAAGTGAGTATTTAGTGATAGTTGTATGTTTATGTTATATTTTAATATTTTTGTTTTTAGTCTAACAATGTGTTATAAAAAATAGTAAAAGGTTTTTATTTCTGTGCACTTTATCTTTTCAACTAAGTTTTCTCATGAGAGATGGCAGCACTGTCTATAATGTGGATCAATATTTTCAGCCATTTTTGAAGTGTAGTTCAAATTTGGCAGCCAAGTAATTACGACTTACATTATTTCAAGTGGCCATTTATTCACTTTGAAAATGATTGAACAAAGAGTTTGCATTAAATGTTGTGTTAAAAACAAATAAAGTGCAGAGAATTGGTGAAAATATTAGAGAAGGCTTTTACGAGGATGTTTTGTCAACATCAAGGTTTATGAGAAGTACAAATGGTTTCAAGAAGATTGCGAATTGACAACAAAGGGTTGAATATCATACATCAATAACTGAGAAAAATATCTCCCATTTTTGAGACAGAAAATTAATTTAATTTTTTATTAGTGTTCAAAATAAATTTTTAGGGGTATATTTTGATAAATACATAACATAACCATGAAGCATATTTTCACAGAGTCCAACATCTCTCAAGAAAAACACTTAATGTATTCACATCTCTTTATAAGACTTAATATGGCTATAAAAAATTCTTATTCAGTTTAGTAATGATTATAGTGGGATTTTAAATTTGAATACAATCACAAACTATTTACAGAAAAAAACAGAGGTGTTACAAATATGTTAAATAGCTTTGACCAATGCTTTGAGAGCAACTATCTCAAGCTTTGACTCTTCAGAAATGCCAAAAAAAAATTGTTACTGATACAGTTTTGGTACAGATAATTAAAAAATTGATGAAAAATCATAAAAATTTGTTAATATGTGTATGAAATAATTGTATTAAAACAAATCTTAAATTTTACCTAAAGATTATAGAAATAAATACTAATAATCTTACCTAAAATTTGAGAAACTCTTTTTCTTCACTATCTGATTTTCATTATTATGATTGGGAACATGTTGACGAGGTCGTGGTCGTTCAGGCTTAGGAAATAAACGACACAGTAATGGAGGATCTTTTGCTGGAAATCTTCCAACAGAACGAGTCAGTCCAATTAATATTGGTATAGTAGCTTTGCTTAACGTCACTAAAAACAGAAAAAAAAAGGAAAAAGTAAAGACACTTTTGGTGTTTTGTAAAAGTGATAGAATTCAAGAACTAGGCTGTCAGAAATAATGATAATCAACTCAAAAAATGACAATATAGTTCAAAGCTTTTAAGGTGTTACGAAAAATTATAGAAGTAGAAGTATTTCAGCTTAGTAATACAGTAATTAAAAAGTATAAATACATTCTAAAATAAATCAATTAATAATGCTGTAATAATAAAAACAACATAAATGTTATTTCAACAATTCATTTATTAACCTCTACAACTACTACTTACTAAAGCTTTACTATTCATGTGAAAAAATTTGCCTCCTACAATTCATCTCAGGATCAATCACTTTGTCATTTAGACTAATTTTAAAAAATTTACCTTATTAAGTTAAACCATAAAATACATGAAAGAGCTATCCTATACAGTTACTGAAATAGATTGTTAAACAAGAAAACACTAAAAAAACAAAAATTAGATAAAAATATTATTTAAAATATAATAGCAGATAGCCATTTTTTTTTAAATGATCATCATCAGTAGATACTGGGGGATCAGTAAAAAAAAAATAGATAAATAAAAATGATAAGAATGTTACACTAATAAATAACAAATAAGTAATATTTATGAAACACTACAAAATGAATATTTCTACCAGTTTTTATATAAAGGTAAAAATTAAAAACTACTGTTCACAAAAAGAATAAAGAGTACTTTTTTAGGCAATAAATGTTGGAAACAACTGGAAGTCGAAGCAAAATGAAGTGTTTATCTTAGTGGTTTAGAAAAGGCTTTTAAGCTAACTTTATGCTTTCAACTATAACTGCTAAACACAACAGTTCTTAATATTTTGGTCAACAGATGTTTTTTATTTATACTTTCTACCTGATACGCAAGATAATTTCATTCTGTAGTCGGTCAACATTTAGTTCATTTCAGGTATTCTACAAAACATACATGATTCAAGACAAGTCTACATAAAAAAAGCACATATCCAGAGATAATTAACAAATCAAAACTTTTTATTTTTTTTTTTTTTTAAATTAGCGTCTTTCTGAGTAATTTTAAGTTCCGCTTTTTAAAATAATTTACATAAAAATTTGTGAAGATATTCAATTTGTTTAAAAACAAAATAAATTGCAAGTATCTTTGAAAAAATCCCTAAGCTTTGTCATAAAAAAAAGTTTTTTGAGGCAAAATTTGAAGGTCCTAGGTACTCAAGTCTGAAGTCCTAAGTACACAAAAAAAATTCCCCAAAAAAAAAATTTTTTTTTTTTTCTTTTTTGGACAGTTACTGCTATTTTTGCATCAAATAATAATGTGTTTTTTGATTTGTAACCAATGATATTATGGGTAAAATTTAATAACAAAAGATTTTTCTCTCCCAATTTTTTCTCTAAAATCAACAGTTATACAATTATCTAGGGAAATAGGAGGGAAAAAATGGATATTTTTCAATTTTTTACATTTTGTTCAATAAAAATTTAAACACACCTTTTCCAACAGGCTCATAATGAAATAACCATTTCTGATGATATTCTGGAGTAAAGCAAAAATTAGCACTCATATACAAAAAGTTCAAATATTCCTATTTTAAAACAGATACTGCCTGGACTGCAAGGAAGTTGTCGCCATGATTAATTACACAAATGATTTTAGGAATATGTATAACATCGCAATGATAACAATTACCTATAAGTTCAACATATGAACTTATAGGTCGAATATGCAGCATCATAAACATTAATCTATTTCCAAGTTCTTATTAAACACCATTCATACATCTTAAGAGCTTAAAACTATGATATACTGCTAAAATATGAATACCATTACAAAATTTATATGTAAATTTAAAAAACACACACTAACTTAACAGTGTGACCTTAGAGAATCGCCAACATTTTTTTTTTCTTTTAGGTAAAAGTAAATTAAAAATAAATTCTATTAAACAAATTATTACAGCTGAAAGATAATTTTCCCCAAAAGGTACTACCTATGAAGCTGAGTGCATAGAACTATTAGTGACCTGGATGTTATTTAAAATAACTTTACAGGATAAAGAAAATTTATCAGTCAAGTTTTCTTAATTCTAAACAATTAACTGCAATTAGAAAATTAAATAACATAGGGTAGAAATATGATCACTGAATAAAAAAAAAAAAAATAGCTAAATTATATAAAATGAGGAAAGAACACCAAATGAAGAAGTAAGCTGATGATAAAATCAAACAGAAGGTTAAATGGAACTGAAAGGTTCTACAAATGGTAATGCTATTTCAGAAAGAGAAATAATAAACTATTAGGATCTGATGTACAATGGTAAGAACTTACACTTATTCTTTGATGGATTTCTGCTGTCCTCCTTTAGAGCACTCCGGCACAAATTTGTTATATCACCAAGAAATTTAACTTGTGTTGATATGATATCTTCACGACTTGCTTCACATTTAAATGCGATATCAGAAAGTAAAGTATTAAGACAAAAAGTAAATCTTTCAGCCACAGGAACACCTGCAAAAATAAGATCATTGAAACATTAACTAATTACCTGTAAATCTCTTCTAGAGAACACTGGGATCAGGTACTCTTGACTAGAACCATTGGAAAATCTCTAGTGGTTCTTTTTCTGCATTACAGTAAACAGCTGGAGTTTATAACTGGAATAAGGCTAATTCATAGCCTCTGCATTTCATCCAAAAATAACACATCTACTAAGAGTAATCTGTTTTCGAGTTCAATATACTTGAACATTATGAAATATTTTAACACACAATAATAACATACTACTAAATGAACAGAAAATTTAAATCCCTCACAATTTTCAATTAAACTTAATACATATCTGTTTAATTTTAAAAAATTCCAGCAGAAAAATTGGCTGACACTGATAAGAAAACAGCAGCATTAGTCAATGAAGAAGTCAGTACAAAAAATCAACCTAGTTTTTGAAAGTTTTATTATATACAACTCAGTTCAATTTGTCATCATGAAAATTTATATTTTCAAATAAATAATTCACTGAAATGTATCATTGCAGCAGAATATAAATAAATTATTAATCAAATAATTCACTTATTGATTTTATTTAAGGATTTTTCTTTTTTCATCTTTTTTGCAAATTCTTTTGCAATATGTATATACAACATATATGTATATATATATATACATATCCCTTAATCATGTTAATAAATATGTATTTAATCGATTAAAGGTTTATTTTTAAATAATGAAGAATGCTATTCTTCTTGTTACACATTAAAGTTTTAAAATTAATAATTTATTTATGAAGAAAATTCCTAAGTGTCAAAATAAGGGTGTCCTCCTTTTTTGAAGTCAAAAATGATTTGAAAACAAAAAAGTAGGACCAATAAAATCCGTATCTGTGTCAACTAGAAACTTTCTCTTTTTCAGGTTAAAACCAATAATAATAAGTTATTTCAATAATGTTTTATAGTGATCTAACTATAATCCAAATATTAGAATAGAAGAAATTATATTGTATAATAACTTTAACGGGAAAAAAGGCAGACTAACTATAGCTACAATGAACAGCTCCCATTTTATTGATGTGATATTAATGTAGGCATAAAGACAAACTATAATACAAATATAATGTTTGTTAATATAAAGAGCAGATTTTTAACCTATTTAATCCATTTTCACAGTAGCTGTTACAAAAGAAAACGTTTATCTTTGAAGAGACCAGTTTTCTTTTCTAAAGAGATTGTATGAACCATCAGATTGAAAATAACGAGCTATATACCATATTAAACCTTGTAGTTTTTCTGCATTACTGCTTGAGTTTCTATTTATTTTAAGAAAACCTGAATGTATTTACAGCAAATTGCAAATGAACATTTTATAAGTACACTTAAGAAGGATTTTTATGTGTCATCAGGGTATCATGTTTTCTAATGGGAGGTTTCAATATGGCAATCATTTTTAAAAAAATACTGCTATTACACTTTCAGTAAAGATAATTTTTTTTTATTAATAATCTGTTTTAATAGCACTCTTATAATTACAAGCACTCTCCTAAATATCATTAATAATGGGATGGAAAAGGGATTGTGAAGGAAAGAAAAATCTCCATTCAAACTCCTGAAAGTCTCAGAAGACTTATTAGAAAAGGATATGACCATATCACATAAACAAGAAATACAATTATATCATTTTACTTATCTGTGCAGCTGTTTTAATATGAAGCAATATAAAATAATTGTATTCTTCTCTAACAGAAAACAGAATGCAAGCTGTTTCAATAGAAATTCTTTTTTCCTTCATCACCAATTTTCATCCCACTGTTCATTCAAATTACAAACCTACATACACACTACAAAAGTATTGTAAAAATACTATTAATGCAAAAAAAGTATTATCTTTACAGAGAATCAAAATATCATTTTTAAAAAAGGTACCATACTGAAACTACCAGCAAATTTATTTTTTTTAAAACTTCATCAACAGATCTAACTGTGATCTTATGGTAATTTAACTTTTTTTTTTAAATATGGGGGTACCCATAAAGGAAAAAACAGCTATTATTTATTTTTTGTGTGTAAGTTGGGTGGCAGTGCTGCCCTCTACCACTATTACCTCTATCACATTTACTAAACGCTCTCCCTACTCAACTGACCAAATAGCATTCATGAGAAATCATTGTAACGAACAAAGTGATTGTTTTTTTAACCTCATCCTAACACTCTCGGCTATTTTGAGAAGATAAACTTTAAGGAGCAACGTGCCAACATCAGATTCTGTTTCCTGTTAAAGAAAACAGTAGCAGAAATAGTTTCAATGCTGTAGGAAGTTTATGGGAAAGAAGCTCTAAGCCAGGCAAGAATTTACGAGTAGTTTGTCTGGTTTAGAAGAGGCCAAATGTCACTAGTAGATGAAACCCATTCGGTTGCTCCTCAACATCCAGAACAAACTGAAATGTTCAAAAAGTGTGCGATGCCATCATGTTTGATTGTCGCAGAAAAATCAACGAATTGGATGCAACAACTGAAATTTCCTGGAGTTCATCATGTCAAAGAATCCTAACTGTAAATTTGAACATGAGATGTGTTGCTGCAAAGTTTGTTCCATGACTGGTTTCCAATGATTAAAGGGAGAACCATCTAAGAGTGTGCCAGGAATTGAAAGAACAGGCACAAACTAACTCTGATATTTTGTCAGAAGTTATAACAGGGGATGAATCTTGATATTAGCTACAGCCCTGAAACAAAACAGCAGTCTAGCCAGTGGAAGACAGCTTCATTACCCAGACCAAAAAAAGCACGGCAAGTAAAATCAAATGTGAAGTCCATGATCCTTTTTTTCAACATCAAAGGAGTCATTCATGTTGAATCTGTTCCTAAGGGCATCACAGTAAACCAACATTACTATCTGCAAGTGGCCAAAGTGATTGCATGAGGCAGTAAGAAAAAATGACCTGAATTAAGGTGACTGAGGGACTGGTTGCTTCATCATGATAATGTGCGTGCTCAGTGTTAAAAATGAACCAGTTTTTAATGAAAAATGGCATGACAACAGTATCTCATCCCTCTTACTCACCTGACCTAGCCCCCCTGTGACTTTTTCTTATTTCCAAGAATGAAGAAAAACCTAAAGTAAAAACATTTTCAGGATGTAGAAGAAATTAAGAAAAACTGTTAAAGGCACTTAACAGAATTAGTTCAGAAGACTATAAAAAATGTGTTTTGGACAGTAGAAAAACCATTGGGAGAAGTGTATATCATATAATGCAAAGTAATTTGAAGGAGACTGATGGTTTCATCTTAAATTAAAAAAAAAAATTATATAATTATCTTATATTTGGGTACCTCCACATAATCTAATAACAAAGCTGTAGAATATTGAGTTTGCAGAAACACATATAAGTGAAAAAAGTGGTACTTTTTATATATGATTTAACAAAATTTTGACAGGTTTTTTTAAATATTAAAAATCTCTAAAAAAAATACCACAAAAAATAATCAAATTTAATATAGAATTCAATTTTTCCTGTTGAACAATTCGTAAAGTATAACTTTTTATAACATTCTCTTTTGTAAATAACACTTCAGTACTATTACTGCATTAAGATGAAATAAATGTTCATTTCAAGGCATTTCAGTAACTCCTTTAAATGTTTTGCATCATTCATTTCACTGATTAGCAGACAGATCAATTTAATTTACTCATGGGTACAAATTGTTAAACTAATTTTTAAATGTAGACTAATGTTTAAAGATGAAGAAAGTATTGCTTTCTTTCACTTACAAATTGCTCCATTACAACTTACTTCACCTTACTTTCAATTATGATTTACTTCATTTTTCAGTTTTCTTTTAATTTTTGGACCGCAGTTTCATTGATATATATTGATAACGTTTCTTTACAAGTAAGATTTAGCTAATTTATACTACATTGTAAAAATTTTATTTACTTTATTATGGTGATGAGGGGTTACCATATGAGATAACCTTGTTATGCTTCCAAAATTTTATATATATATATATATATATGTAATAATGATTATCTCATTGTACCATATATTTTCCAACAATATAGTTTTAATAAAAAAAAATTAATTAAATGGGTAGTACATTTATAATTGAAAACTGCAATACATACATATAACTCATGCTCTCATTACATAGTGTGATACTTTTATGTTAATATGTCATCAGTCAAATTTGACTTAAGTTGAATAGAAATGAATGTAACCACTTATGGTAAAGGATAATTTTGGTTTTTTGACCATTTTGCACAATACTTTAATTATTTCAGGAAACAAAGCTAAACATCACTCTTAATCCAACATGAGTATAGATAAAATAACATAAAATTACATTTTTGTGTATGTAACTACAACATGGCATATTTTCAAATCAGATACCAGTCAAAAGATTGTTAATTTTATTGCTGAAATTAGTAAGAATTTATAAGACAGTCGTAAGATTAAACTTAGCTACTACAAGACAGCATGTAAAGAGCTACATGTTGTGAAATTCACAGTGTGCAACTCCATAACAGATAAAGGCTTTTTCTATACAATTCTACATTAAATAGCAAAATTATATTCAATTATTTAAATAAATAAATCAACTATGCATCATATTTATTTATATAGAAAAAAATTTCCAAGTGGAGATTTGTTATCACATAATCACCCACAACTGAGACTAATCTTTTTACATAAGTTATGCAGCAAGTGCTTCAGAACAGCATGCACTATTTTTACTTACGTTCTGTAGGTGAATTTTTCACTTCATCCAACCATACTGCTTTCAAAAGTCCTTTCAAGAGACGAATAAAGTATGACAAAATTTTATCAGCATGTTGCAAACCAGATTCCAAGAAATAAATACCAAGTGCTACAACAGCATCTTGTCCTCGTTGATCTAACCTATAAATTCCTTGAATATTTTCTTGTGGGCAGAGAGAATATAAAGTGTTCACCTGTAATAAAAAATTATTTCATTGACAGTCACATTAATAGGCCAACAGTAAACTCATATATCCAAATGATTTGGAACCCTAAATAAAAAATCTTGCAATAATGTAATATTTGTATTGTATACAGACAAACAAACACATCATAAATGAAAAAGTTCTAGAAAAAACTTTAAAAAATCATAAAATCCTAAG
>JAAAKQ030510845.1:0-19697 GCA_010016005.3 Zanna intricata
AAAATAAGTTGATCTACAGGACTACATGCTAACCATTTCTACGTTTGTTACATAAATTACAGTAAAATTCTGTGATGTGTGTAATTTCTGATATAAACATAAGTATAGCAATTACAAGTAATGTAAAAATAAAATCTGAAAATAAAAATACTACACTGAATCCAAAAATAGGTAATAATAATAATAGTGTAACACGTATAATGAATTTTCTACCTAACATGGCACGTATCTAAATTAGACACTGAACACTGGGCCTCCTCCAGTAATTGTTCAGAAGAAAATAATAAAAGATAAATCTACACTGTTAAAAAATTAAGTATGTGTATGATAGTAATAAGAAATTGAGCAAACAAATGTTATATTCTAAAAGAGGATAAAAATTATCTAATGACACTACCTGTAATTTTGCACCAAACTTTTAGTCAAAATGAAAACTAAAAGTAAAATTTCAAAATGAAATGAATGCATCTGATTGAGGCTAATAATTCAACTGGAAGAGTATTTTCCAGAAGATAAAAATGATTTCTGTAAGAGATGAGTACTGAATCCATTTAGTGAAAATTTTTTTGCAGCTGCTAAGTTACCAGTTATGATTCACAATAATCTCATTGAAATGTCTGCTGACAATAAAACATTATAACAATTCATATTTGAAGATTTAGATAACTTTTGGCTTGCTCATCAAAATGAATATGAAAATATAATCACAGAAGCAGTAAAAATATTAATCCTTTTGGCCACATATTACATCTGTGAAAAGTATCTTTTGTCTATGGTTACAATAACTGAAGTGAAAAATAATTTTTTATCACTTAAGAATACATTGCTTTCGTGTTTCTAACATATACAAGGTGTTTCCAAAAGAATACCAACCTCCTTTAAATTCTCCGCGCTGACGTTATTCTTTGTCATCTGGCTTGTGGCATCCTTCAAAGTAATTCCCATTTGACTGTACTACACGCTCCCATCTGTCTTTCCACTTTCTAAAACAGTTCTGGAATTCAGGTTTTGAAATGGCCTTAAGTGCTCTCATTGCATTCTTCTGAATTGTCTGTGTTGTCGAACGGTGCCCTTTGAGTGAAACTTTCAGTTTTGGAAACAGCCAAAAGTAACACGGGGCTATGTTGGGACTGTACAGAGGCTAGCAAAGTTGCCTATTTTGGTGTTGCCTAATTGTGATATGAAGAAGCCAGTTGCCAATCGCCCAAAATTCTGCTGTTTTCTTCTCACTGCCTCACCCAATCTTCTCAGTACTTGAAGGTAAAATCTTTGTAATCATCTGACCTAATGGAGTGTATTCATAGTGGAGATCGCCTTCATAATCGAAGAAAACAATCAACATACCCTTGACATTTCTCCCACTTTGATGTGCTTTTTTTGGTTGTTTGAATATAAGCTTCCACTAAGAAGACTTGTTTTGTTTCGGAATCATAACTATAAACCCATGATTCGTCACCGTCACCGTCACCATCATCTTTTTAAGCACATTTTATCATTAGCGACTGTTTCCAAGTTAACCTGAGCAACTGCAAAGTGAAGGTTTTTCTGCTCCACCGAAAGTAATTTTGGAATGAATTTTGAACAAACACGAGTCATTTCCAAATTATCGGTTAGAATTTTCCAAACACCTGTTTTTGGAATTCCAAGATCACTTCTTAGTTCCTGTGCAGTCAAATGACAATCTTTTTCAATCACAATTCGCACAAGCTCAACATTTTACGGTGTTATTGTGGTCAAAGGTCAGCTAGAATATGGGTTACTATCAACAAATGTGCAGCTATTTTTAAACCACTTGTATCACCCTTTCATTTGTGTTTTGCCCATACACTGGTTTCCGAAGGCCTTTGCATCATTTCAATAGTTTCTGCACAACTTTTTCAAGTCTGAAGCAAAAGTTAATGCAAATTCGTTGATCTGATCTCTCTGTCATTTTCAGCGATTACAAGATCCGACGAACATCAACAAAGCACTCTAAACAAAGACACACTGTGCATGAACTAATACTTTCTGTTGATAACTGTGTAGAAGTTACTGGTTACGCTTGTACCTCACCAAGTTCCCTACGAACATTAGCACAGAGATTTGAAAGTATGTCTTTCTTTTTTTTTTTTTGGGACACACCTCGTATTCATGATTGGAGAAAATTTTAAATGAAAAACAAACGTAACCATCTCATTAATTAATTTTTTTTCATCTGCACTTATAAATGTAAGTAAAGTGTTTATAACAGACTATTTTTTAACATAAAATGAGTTTATTGTTTATATATAAAGTTGTTGGCTAATTTCATGTGGTCAATCTGAGATTGTACAAGACTACATTTCAATCACATTCATAAAAATTATCCTCTGAAGTAATACGGTATGGTAGTTCTGGAGGCTAAACAGAAAAAGAGAGGGAGGCTAATTTCACGACTCCCCTTTCATATCACCGTAACCTCCAAGTCCAGAAATGCTGGTCTAGAGAATAGATAACCACCAGTATTTATATTTTTATAAAAATATAAAAAAATATTTTTTTGTATTAAGAATGTAATAAAAGCACTATTATGTCAAATGTTTTACACATATATTTAATTATTTATTATAAATCTTTGTACATAAATGTGGCTAAAGATAAAATATGGTTATACAAGCTTCAACAGCCACTTGCTGGAGGAAAGAGTGCTAGGAATTTGTAATTTTCCTGTACTACACCATTCTTTGATGAATAGTAGAATAACATATCAGTAAAGCCAGCCTGTAATTGAATTAGATAAAAAATATCAGGATGACTACAATTTACAAATAAAATACTAATACTGATATTTTTAAACAATGATGATCAAACACTTCTGAATTCAGAAGCAAAGTAACAAGACTTCAAAAAATTTCATGATTGCAACAAAATTTTTAAATAAAATGTAAGAAAGAGAAAAATAAAATGAAACTGAATCAGGTTTGATGTTTAAGTTTTAATTTTTTCCAGAAGATAAAAAAAACAAGGGTATAAAACAAAGTGGATGGAAATATATATTTTATAACGATGTATTTAATTGATGTTTAATTAACAAAATAAATTTTTCACTAATATGCTATCATTCTTTTTCATTGGATGTTTTTATATAAATATTAGAAACACATGTGTAAACATTAGTAAAATAAAAATATATATATATTTTATGAATTGCAAGATAATTTCAAATAAACTTCAAGCAGTTAATTACACTTCTATTAAAATAATTAGGACTGAAAGTTTCAAAGAAACTGAACTACATTACCATGACCAATAAGGTAAATAAGGTTTTTTTTAGCCTTATTTAAATTTTTATTATAAATCAATATGGTTTGCAGTATAAAATATATTGATAATAATTATGACAGTCTAAGAATATAGTTATTAATTTAATAATCTTATAAAAAAAAAAATAAAAAAAGTGTGGAGCAGCTATATATTCTTGGTTCTTTAATTTTCTTTAGAGAAAAACAGATGTGCAACTAAATCAAATAAAATATTATAACTACACTTGTAACTAACTAAATACTAATGAATAAAATGTCAAGAATAATCCCAAAGTAAAACTGAAAATATAGTGATATTATTAAATAAATTTTATGATACTGTGTAGGTAAATAACAGTACTCGGCATATCCCATACTTCATTTTTTATAATAACATACATAGTTTTCAACAAGGAGTGATAATTATTATTTAATACTATCTTCCAACACATTCTAATAATATTATCATAGAAATGGATGTGCTTAAAAACTACCTTTTCAACTAGTTTTTCCAATATATCAAAAGGAAAACAAATTATACTTGTATTCTTACTTCCTTGTATGAAGTAAAGGAAGTATTGTGATCGTGAAAAATTTTGGTTTTCAGATTTCAACAGAACATCCATTGATATTTGTATGTACATTTGACATTTACATGATATCTGATATACGTACATACATTTGTACATAACCCAAAGATGATTAGGCATATGATGATGTTGAAACTTTGGATTTATGACTGTTGTAATATCTAGTTGTACACCTCTCCTTTTGGTTGCAATCAACTGAACCAAATGTCCAGAAAAAGACCAAATCCCATAAAATTTGGATTTTTTACTTTTTCTTAACTGCAGTAATAAGCCCTCATTGAGAGCTTTTCAACGATACATCATAAGTGCTACTTATTTTCATTGGTTTCAGTTCAGAGTTACAGCCAAATAAAATTTTAATTAATGAAATATTTGGATTTTACAAGGGAAGGCACATCAGTTCGAAATATGACGCCATCTACTTTTTTCTTTTATTTAACTTTTTTTTAATTAATTTTTTTTAACTTTAGTTTTTAATTTTAAAATATTGACTTATTAATAAAATTATTAACCTCTGATTGTAAAAAAAAAAATCATAATAAATAATTCAATAATAGCAATAAAAAAAGTTACAAAAAAATATGAAAAAAAAAAATCAGAAGTTATTAATGAAATAAAATTTTATGTACTTTTAAAAACGTATATGTAATTTAATAGGCATACAAGTAAGTCATGTGCCGGCCTCCATGGTGCGAGTGGTAGCATCTCGGCCTTTCATCCGGAGGTCCCGGGTTCGAATCCCAGTCAGGCATGGCATTTTTCACATAAGCTACAATTCATTCATCTCATCCTCTGAAGATATACCTAATGGTGGTTCCGGAGATTAAAAAAAAAGAAAAAGTAAGTCATGTGGTTTCCACATCAGATCTGGTGAAACATCTGATTGTTTAATATTAATTAAAAATTATAATTTATTATCAAATTATTTTTACTTATGCCTTTGTTTCAGTCTACTTAAAAATAAATATTACTATAAAATCTATTAACCTTCTCCTGTTTCATTTTGTTGATGGTTTGGTCATAATAATTTAAAAAAACAAATATTAGATAGATATAATATTTATAATTATTTAGAGAAAAATAAAGGGAATTTTACTCATAACATAATATTTCAGGTAAGATTTTTGAATTAATAATTGTATAAATATTTGATGAAAATAAAAACTATTATTTTAGAAATTGTGTAACTGTCCACTTTATTAAAAAGTTGGAGTATTGCATCACTTTAAAATAAAATATGTTTAAATGGAATGCACAAAAAAATGAATATAATTTAATAGGCGTACAAGGAAGTTATGAGGTGTCCATATCAGATTTTTTATTTATTGCTTAGAAGACTGATGCCCAATAATTTTTACAATGATTCTTACTTCTTTTCACTTATTGGTAACTAAAACCTTTTTCTCAATGAGAAATTATATTGTTTATAAAAAAAAAATTAGAGTATAATTTATTGGTACAACCTATAATTTTTTTAATTTTATTTTATTTAATAGAAAAATTTTTATGGTTGGAAAATCACCTGTTGAGAGTGAATGAAAGAATAAATAAATAAAATGTATCACAAAATATTTATAACAAGTACTACAGAATGTAGTATAATATAATATAATTAAATTTTAAATTACAATTCAATAATACTGACTAGATCGTAATGAATCATCAACAATCATATGAAATACAACATGAATTTCAGCAAGGTTTGAATGACGAGTAAGAAAGACATCTCCAGTTTGAAGATATTTTGTACCACTGCGACGAGACTGTAAGGAGAGAAAAAAGAAGTTAATACTTATCAAATAAAATAAATAAAAAATTCTTGTACAGTTCTGCATAAGAAGACTGTCTTTTTGTTATTTTATATAATTTATGTACGGGAAATATACAAAACATAAATGAGAAAAGTAAAGGAGGTATACATTTTTTTTAATGTTAAAATGTATTTTCAGTTTAAAAGAAAATTAAATTATTAAAACCACAATTTTATAAAATAATTAAAAATAATGAGTTGACCCTATATACAAGAATCAAGTTTACATTCGCTCACTGCCAAAGTGCATATGAAAACTACATCAATTCAAAGAAATATGTTGTCTGTTGTCGATTTTAAATTGAGCATAACTGAAGAACAACTCAACCAATCTTCATCAAAGTTTCATGTTACAACTTCAGATACACTTAGCATATCTAAATTTCAATGAAACTGATCTAGTAGTTTTGCAGATTTTGAGCCACAATATTTATATATATATATATATATATAAAGAATTGATATTAATATATTTTAAGTAAATGAGTTTTTTGTACTTCTCTAACATTTACTTTAAATAAATATGAAAACAAAATGTTTCAATATTTTTAATCTTGTAACTATATGAAAACTATGCATGGTACTCTCATTGCTGGCTACTTGTATAAGAGAAGATCTGTGTGGTTTTGAATAAATGACAACTTAATTGCAGGCTTCTTGTCTTGAATTACTAACTGCATGTAAGAAACAAATATTGTTAATGTAGTGATGTTTACTATATTGTTTCTCACTCAGGAACATATTTTTAGACTTTATCATGAACTAGCAAGTGTACAGACCATTCTCAATCCCAAATAAAGGAATTATACATTACTGAAATTTTAATGTAACAGAATCAATATAAAAGTGAAAAAATAATTTACCAATTGTTCAGATGTGGTTAGATTTAGTAACTGATTGGGGCAATCTTGTGGCTGATGATTCTTTCTCCATTCAACACCTTCTTTGATAGTATCTTTTACAGTTTCCAGTTGTTCAGTCATACTAGGAAAATGAAACTCGGTGCTGCTTTCACAAATATCAACAAACTCTGTACACATTTAGAAAAATAAAATTAACATATTTAACATTATAATAGTAGAACACAAATACAATATGTTAATTATCTGCATTATTTTCCTAATAAATAAAATGATTGGATGAGACCTCGCATGAATCATTCCTGAAAAGACAACAGTAATTTTCAAGAAAAGAACCAGCATCTTATTCTTAGAAAAATTGAGAGTGAATTGATTTCCTGTCATCATTATCACTAAACCAAAAATGTGGTTGTAATCAGCTTGAATCAGGGACACTTTCACTCTGTTCAACACAGTGACTGATTGCATAATGAATATCATGACTCTCAAAACGCAACACTGACTTGTGTGTTTTGTGCTACATGTGTCAGTCATAAGAAAAACTGGGTCAGATAGTTTACAGCAACAAAATACATACATATTGCTTTCTGTTATGAAACAATGTGTTGTATACACTGCTTCAATTCAGCAGGAAGCAAATACACAATATAAAAGGTTTTAGCAAAACACATTTATTTTCATGAAATATAGTTCTATTCAAAAACATCTTTTTATCCAATGACAAAATATTTTCATCAAAAAATATACAACACTCGTCAAGATATCATTTCATCATTTGCCTTTAATTGGCACTTCAATTCATAATTCTTAAAATCATAGGGTATGAGGAAACTTAAAAATAACTTTGTTAAAATTTTTATTTCCTTTGGAGAACTATCCATTTGAATCAATATAGTTCTCTTATCTATCTTCCCACTGATGGAAATACTTACACTGGAATTTTACAATTTGAAGCATTTCAAGGTCTACAACCCTTCTTTCTTTTTTTGCCGGCCTCCGTGGCGGAGTGGTAGCGTCTCGGCCTTTCATCCGGAGGTCCTGGATTTGAATCCCGGTCAGGCATGGCGTTTTTCACACACGCTACAATTTATTCATCTCATCCTCTGAAGATATACTTAACTGTGGTTCCGGAGGTTAAACAAAACAAAAAAAAAAACCCCTCTTTTTTATTTTATTGATATCATCAAAATGTTTCCTTTTATGGGGAAAGGGGAAAGAAGGGAAAAAAAATATCCTTTTCATATGACAAAAAAGGATATTTGTGGCAAAAACTGTACCTCATTCAAGACCATACAAAGAGAGGGAACTCTCATAGTAAAAGGTCAGTTTCTTCTCACACTGAATGACATTTTCAAAATTTAAAAAAAAGAATAAACTATATCTCTTAATGCTGTACTGAATCTGTTGGGGCTTCTTGCGCTTTGGTGAAATTCCACTGACTCTGAGCTTCCCATTCATTTGGTGCTTGTGTTGTTTCTGGGTGAAAACCATGGAACCAAGTCTCTGATATGGGAATAAATTTAGAAACTAAGAGTCTATTTAGATTTTTTCCCTTAAATCAACAAATTGGGACCAAAATTTACAAAAATAAGTTTAATTTAAAAATTTTTATAAGATTCACTGACAGACATGAACTCAGACAAAATGAACATCTTAGAAATCTCATCATTGCTCTGATAATCTCTCACTGAACATAATCAAAAGTTTTTTCAAAATTTTCTTGGTCAGTCTTCAAATGAAACTTTCTAATTTAAAATGAGAATACATCTTGTATACCTGTTTTTATTCAGCAACAAGTAAGGTACCTGAAAGCTTCTTGAAATTTAAAACTCCTACTAGGAGCTGATTATTCAAAAAAGAAAGCAAAACTTCATACACATTCTTCGTTATTTATTTTCACTTGTTCTAAAAGTTACCAAATTCCCTTGCAAGCACTTGTAAAAAAACTAAGTCATCAGTAACAACCAACAACACAGTATGGATAATACATCTCTACATCTACTTCACAGTCATATTCAACTTGGTTCTCCCTTGCATAATCCACAATTATGTTAGAAAGTTTAATGATATTTTCCCTTGGTATCTTGAGGAAAATTACTTCTAAAAATCAAACAAAATGTATTCTAAAAAGAAGTGAAAATGAATTTAATAAACACCAAAACAACATATATGGTTATAAAACATATAACCAATACAGTGATATATTTACAAGATTTTTCAAAATCTAAATTTTATATTTTTAAATACATTTAATATTTTGCAGGCACTTTGATAAACACCACACAAAATCTAATTTACTGTAATTGAACTACTTAGTTTTTTAACAATTTAAAAAAACCATAGTATCTTTATGCCAGTTTCAGGTAACTTAATAAATATCTGATAATTAACCCTTAACAACCGCACCGATCAGAGACAAATTGCCGTGTTGACTAAATTAACTTACACGAGGTCATTTACATCCCCACCCTTTCATTATTTTTGATAAAAGAATTTCAAAAAATTACATTAGGTTAAAAACTCTCTGTATTTGTATAAATCAAATGTCATTTCAATACAACCAGTATTACAATTACCACAGATATATATAAAAATCATTCTTTTTTAATTACATAAAACTTGCATAATTCAACAATTTTATCTTTTTCCTTTGCCGATAAATATGTTTTTTACGATTTTTTTTCGCTGTGTATAACGCAGAGTTCCTTGATTTGAAAGAAACTGTATTTTCTAAGATAGGTTGAAAATTGTGAGAGAACTAATCGCATAGAGAATACAAATATTTAGAAAATAAATGCAAATAAAACTAGACAAAATGGAGAACACGCACGTACAAACAAAACTTTTGTATGACAAAGATAAAACGAGTAGGAAATTATATATCTCGCTCGGAAGGGTCAGATTAGGCCTTCTCAAGCAAGTCATAAACCTCTATCAGAAAGGCGTGTAAAAACGTTCCCATATATCCTACAATACATCATGATACCTTCTTGGAAACAGCGAATTGTTGCCAATAATTGTATATAAATATAACAATTATACGAATAAATTTACACACCTACAACTGTAATGAATGTAAGAGCCTACAAAGTAACAGATTATATTTATTGCGGTGCATAAGGGTTAAGTTAATTTATATAAATAATACATACCTTTTAATAATCCAGTATGACTCCCAATATGTGTATCTGTTAATAGCACAATACCACATAAATCATTAGAATAAAGACCAAGTGCTGTTTGCAATCTCTGGGGTTGAGGATCACCAGAACTGTAATCAAAATTGATAACATTTACCACAAATACATTTTAAAAAACCTTTTATCATAAAATTAATATTAGTCAATGCTTCATACACAGTTTTTATTAGATAATTAATAATTCTAATAAATTTGGTAGTAGGATTAATTTTTTATTGTTGGTAATGCTGTGCAAATACTTTTTTAAATTATGGGTTTTTTTAGGAATCTTTAAAAAAAGAGTTTGTACGTAAAAATACTGACTTTAATTATATATATTCAAATCCTTTTTAAAAAGTGATATAAAATATAATCGGTTTGTACTTGAATTTTCATAGTACTTTGGGTACATCACATACTTCATCAAAACTAATAGTAATATCCTAAGTCAAAAGAAAGCCTCAGAATTATAAAATATTTTAATGATTGTAATGATATGAATAAGGATTATTGAATTATTAGCAATCAATAAGGAATAAGGAACGTAATGATTGCTAATTGTAAAAATATGTAACCATATAAATATGTAAGGAAAAATGTGTAACCAACGTGCTATATAAAGGCATTTAGCACATAGCTAATAGTTAGTTTATAGCTTTATTAATTTCCTTTCTTTTTCTCAGAACTGTGACAAATATTTAGCAGGATCTGTCTGCTTCATAGTTTTTCTCATTTCTTGGATGATGGAAGATTTATCTTGATAACTAATTTGTTTATGCAAAGCCATAACTGATACTGTGGAGTGAGTTTGTAGTAGCAAGTCTTAATTAAACAAACTGAATAAAACAACTGAAATTTTTAACAAGTTGGCCCTGTAATATAGATAAGTATGATATAGTAAATTTCTTACAGCAATAAACTTGAATAAACCAACAGAGGAACATTTAACTGAGCCATTTGCAACACTTGTCAGAGATGACTTGGCAAAATACTCAAACAAACAGAGTTTTTTTTTTTTTTAGTAAATTATAATACTGTTAAGTTCAAGCTTAGTTCTTGTATGCCAGTAGAATAGTAATTGGCAGTTTAAGGATGGTTTCATACAAATTAGGAATATCAAATGCAATGTCAACTTGCTACATGGCAACTAGGTTCAATGCACCTGAGCTAAATGCAACAGCTCCCAGACCAGTATAATGGCAAGCTTAAGAAAAATAGCACTGCTCAATCTGGTACTATTGATTTTTGCACACTAGTTTAGAAGGTAGTTTTAAAGATTACTGTATTATGGTAGCAATGTGATGACAAATGTGTTATGCTATTCACATGTTATTTATGTGCTTAATGTCTACTAATATGTAAACTACCTTCATGAAATATGAGTATTATTATTGTTACAGATTCAAAATATGTCTTAATCAGACTGCTCATTTTTCATTACCCAAATATTGCTGTATCAGAAAGACTTTATATTGACTTTGCAGTTTTAAATGTCTGGCAGATCTTGCCTGACAGGATTTAAAAGTGCACTTTTATACAATAATTAATAATTTTATTCTGATTAGTACAGTAATATATTTACATAGACCATGTCAATATACGATAAATTGTAAATAAAAAAATAAATTATAAGTTAAAAAAAAAAACTGTGTCACTAGGAAGTGGATTTTTTTCAGTTCTTTTGCTTCTTCTAAAACACTGAACTTATTAAATCCTGTAGGCAATATGAGGTTTTCCACATTTGTAAGGAGTTTGGATGTCTTAGCTACTCTTAATGTTATGAGATACGATGCTTCAAGTGTACTTTTATGAGTATAATGGGATTTACAAATAGAAGCTTATTGATTCTCAACGTATGTAATTTTCTTTTTGGATGTTCAGTTTTCAAGTGTTGAATTAATTTTGCTGGCTTCATGCTTTCATTGGAGAGAACTTCAAAGCAAACAACGCACTGTGGCTTTCTATCCAATGAGGTTAAACCATAATTTAAATAACTGTCATTGTACAATTTTGTATCTTTATCAATTCACTGTATAGATGAATAACTTCATTCTTTCACAAATTTATCAATTTTGTATACAAATTTAATTGAAAAAAAAAAACAGTTATACTGTTTAATCATGCACTAAAAAATTGAAAACACAATTATTATTTTCAATGAAATTATGCTTTTAAAAACTTAAATAAAGCCACCACAGACACATTTTTTATTCAAAACTAATCTGACTTTCTACAATCTCTTACACACCTCTTTAATACTGTTGAAGGCACGATGTGTTCAAATATATCATATGGATGTTAGAACATGACTCTCTCACAGCGAATATTATGCAAGAAGGCAAAATTACAAGGAACATGTAAACATCAAGTCGGAACCTGTGAGTTGCTCATGTTTGTACACTTCAAACTTGCATGATCATAATCTTCACTCTCAACACAGCTAAACAGTTTTAACTAGGTTTCATTGGGCTGGAGTTGTGGAGTTGTGAAATATTAATTTTATTTTTGTTTTATTTTTCAGGGGTCATGGAGTTAAAAAGGTAGAGAATCACTGCAATACACAATTCATACTATGAGTTCAGTTAATCTCAGAGCTCATTTTTTATCTTAAAAATGTATTCTAACTTTTTAAAGGAGGCTCATGAGATTATATTAAATTTTATACCAAAATATATGTAGGCATAATAAATATTTAATAATAACAAACTTAGCCACTTTATTATAGCACTTCAAAGCAAAACAATGTGGCTAGATTATGTTACAAACAAAAACAATTTAAGAACTTGCAATCCAATAAAACACAAAGAAATTTCACTTTATGGGCAACAGAAATACTATCGATATCACTGATGGGAATTCATTCATGTAATCGGCGATGTTTCATCTACTTAAGAAGTATAATGCAACAATTTCATAATATTTTAAGACAGCTGAGGTACACAATCCATCTAGTGAATAAATTTTTGAAGTTCTATCATAGAATTTCCAATTCATTTTAAGGAATTTAAGAAATCTTCAGATATAGAAACAGTTGTGTCATATGTGAAGAAGGTTATAATAAATGGCTCAAAATGTTAAGGCAGGTTATTAATAAACAATAAAAAAGCAAGGAACTTAGAATAACTCCCTATGGTTCTCTGCAATCTACATCATGAAGTGACGACCTAAATTTTATGAATTATTCTTATCAAAAAATAAATTTTAACTCCTTGTTTATGTTTGATAAGGAATGATTTTAATCAATTGTAAACAATTCCTTGATACTATAGCTGTCTTTTCATCATTAAAAAGGGTGGAATTATACTTATTGCTTTATTAAGATCACAAAATATTAGAAATGGACTCTTTTTGTTATTTATACAGTTTGAAATATTTTCTAAAAATTGAGAAATGGCTGTGTCCATTGACAAGTTTTTCTAAAACTAAGCTGAAAGATTGTTAACACATTAAGGTTACCAAAAGATGCTTAAAGTCAAACATTCATAATTTTTACATTTTTTATATGGATTTATCATTGTATTGAACACCATTATCATGTGATTCCGCAGTACAGAGACATTCATATCTTGAGACCAATAAATGAAAATATTTCAACCATCAGTAACAACATTAAAAATAAGCTGACACTTAAAATATTTAACATGTAAAATTTTAAATTGTATCTATAGCAATCTTAGAATGTATCAGAATGAATCTACAAAGAGAAAGCGACATCTACAAAAACAAAACAAAAAACGCACACACACATAATGGGGCTGCACCTTGCCAGGAAAATCATTTTTTATTTTCATGAGAAGTTGTGAAATTTCCCTAGTTTTCTCATTTTAATACCTTTTTAAGATATACTAACCCTTTCTCACTTTACAGCACATTCTCTTTCCTAAAGTGTTCTGTCTAGATGACTTCTGAATCTTTCTAAGGGTGTGTAGATCTGTAGAATTAGTGCATTCTTGCTATTAGTGGTTTGGTGAAGTACCTCCAAATGTAGATTGGACTAAAGACTCAATCTCCTACCTGGTGCAATAGAAAAACTCCAACCTGGAGCTGAGGTGTTTATTGGGTACAGCTCCTTCTTAACACGGTCCCTTCACACATGGAATACTATCTACATATATTAATAAAATAAATCAAAACTAAATTAAATTTTATAGAAAAAGAAAAACTTACTTCAGAGAGGTATGTTTCAACCGGCAAAAATCAAGTATATCAGCAGATAATATTCTAATATTATGCATTTGTTTCATCTGAGAGCCAAGGTGTATTGTGAAACTCTCTTGCAAAATTGGACCAACAGAATCAACTGGTGCATCAATACGATCCAGAAATGTCTGGTTTGCTAAGCTGCTAATCGGTGAGCTCCTAAGAAGAAAAATATATAAACATCATTGCTTTTAGAGTTATTAATTGAAAAAAATGTAATTCTTAGAATAAAATTTCCCCAAAATCTGTCTGTATTGCAATAGGTATGCAAAACTGCTAAACATAACAGTGTGCCAACTGTACTATGAACTGTATAGTTTTTTGATCCGCATATACTAATGGGAGCAGAAAACAATAATTTTCCAATCCATAAAAAGCACATTTTCTTTAAGCCATAATCTGTTAGCAAACCTAATGTAGAGGGTTTTCAATCAAATCTTCCAACTACTCAGTCCATAATTTTTTAATAATCTGACCCCAACCAGGTAAAGAAGTAGGACATTACCAGTCACTGTAATGACATCAAATGTTTGCTTTAACATAACAGCAAGAAGTAGAAGAAATTCTACCCATCTTTGTAATTTGCTCTTAATTGCTACCTTTCTAAATTTTGAGCCATTAAGTTTTGGTTTATTTATTACTTTCTACTGAATAATTCTTACACAGAACTTTCATTAGATTCTTGAATTAACCTTAAGATACCAAGGAGAAATTACGGTTTAAAAAACTAAACTGCTTTGTAAAAAAAAAAATAGTTTTGTTTATGTAAAGTAGACTGTAAATAAAACAAATACTGATTTGAATTGACAATTGTAAATTAATATGTTCATCATTTAATTTAATTTGTATTAAATTGTTGAAATATATATATAATATATGAACATGTCTATTAAATGATTAGAATTGAAATGATAGATCATGACTAGATTAGGCAAGACAAGACTGATTAATTCCAGTGCTGGGCCGACTTATATAGTGTAGATGGAGCTGAGTGAATCACCAGGAGCTGTATCTGGTACAGATCTAAGTGAACCGCTAGGGGTTGTGTGAATTGTAAGTAGCTGAGTTAATCATACAGAGCCAAGTGAATTGTCAGGAGCTGTGTTTCAACACACTGCTCGCCATAATTTAACACATCTTCTCACTCTAATATAATAAGACTGAATCCAACAAGCTTGGCGAATAGGCCGTACCGCTTGTTTGCATGATATGCACTAACAATTAATGAATAAATACATATGTTTAATAGAATACATACAAACTGTTTAAAAGAAGGACAAACTAATATTTAACATCACATGGTGCCAGACAGCAGTGCTGCCTGAAAGAGTTTAATTAAATGAAATTAACTGAAAAAGAGTTGAATTGAATGTGCAAGGTCAATGTAAAATATTGTGAGGAAGGAGAAATATATTATAAAGAACATTCAAACATTTTCAACAGTTTCAACAAGTAACATGACGCAAATATATCTCAGGTTTCTAAAAAATTAAAATTAATGCGATTAAAAAATACTGACTTTAACGACATTAGTTTTGCTTCTTATTAGAAATCAAGTCACATATGGGTTTAGATTCAATTCAATACATTGATTTTTCTTGACATTATAGATATTGTGCATTTATCATTATTTCAGTGGATTGATGGAATAAGATAAAAATTGTATTATGATAGTTAGAATGTAAACATAAACTGGTAAGATAATGATAGGAAAATTATAGTATGGAAAGATGTTGAATTAAATTTATTATATGTCGCTGAATGGCTTCAATCGCACATGGCACCTTAGAACCTTGTGGTAATACTGGAGGCCATCAGTACTAACACTAACACTGGGCCACTGTACTGGTGGCCCCCAGAACCCCATAGTGTTGGGTTGGCATCAGTCATCTTCTGCCTGCATAGCTGAGATGGTTCTCCTCCCTGAGCAGTACTTTTTTTTCTGAGATGAATGAGTTGTAGCCTGTGTAAAAAATGCCAAGCCTGACCAGGATTCAAACCCGGGACCTCTGGATGAAAGGCCAAGATTCTACCACTCATGCCACAGAGGCCAGCTCCCTGAGCAGTACTTTTTTTAACTTCTGGAACCATCAGAGGTTAAAAAAAAATAACCTATAGCAAAACCTATTATACTAAAACTAATAACGAGGATAAAAAAATAATCAAGAAAAGAAAAATACAATTTATAATTTTATAACTACATTTATTTTCAAATGTAGTTCATTACAGCAAAATATTGTTTAAGCCCAACTTATCAATACACCCAATATAATAATAATATGTCATATTCTCATTTTTTTACCATTAACTTATAACACTGTGATTTGATAAAACAAAACTATAAGTTTAATAACATAAATTATTATTGATTAGTTGCTCTCCTACTTGCTTCAATCAAAATGATTGATTCAATTATCAAATGATTTAAATAGATGTAATTTATGATAATCTATCTTATTATCAATGATAATAAAAAATAATCTTAAGAATTTGGGAAAAGTATTCATTTTCACATTAAACAGGGAAAAATAATAAGAAATATAAAATCTGTGATCTTACAAAGGAGTCGTGTTGTTGGTCTGTCTATCCATAACCCAGTCTCGGTATTGTCTGCGCTGTGCTTCTTTTATCGCATCGACCTGGCTATCCCATTGTGCATGAACTAAACTTTGTTGTTCAAGATGTCTACCAGCCAGTTCATTTATTTCTGCTTCAGTGCTAGTAATATTAATACCATCTACTGCTCTGCACATTTCATCAGATTGTCTAAAATAAATAAATATAAAGAAACAAATGTTTACACGTAAGATTTGTTTTAAAATTTGTTTACTAATTTAGGATTATAACCAACTTTCCCACTGAAGAGTAACAGTGTGTATAATGCACTGTTTCCTTTAAAACACAACATTAACTTGTAGCCTAACAGTATCTATTTCACCTTTCATACTACTGTAATATATGTAAAGCATCAGGAGTAAAACTAGCACTAGATGGAGTTTTTTCTCCAGGCATGTTAATATTCAATGTATAGCCAGTCATTAGCGACTAAAAGTATCATTTACAGAGTTGAGTACCACTTAAATTTCAGTGGACTTGGGATCCTGATATGCAACTGCATGTTGAAGACAATAGGGAATCTTCACTACTTACAATTCTTAATAAGCCTGGCGTGGGATGCTTAATATTATTGAGAATAGCTCTACTATTTTCAGGTGTAACTTATGACTTATATGAGATCACTGAGGCTATGGTAACTTCCTTTTGTGTTGACCAGCATCTATTTATTTAAGTAAAACCTATTATACTAAAAATAATGTTAAATAAAACATGGATACAAAAAAAACAAGAAAAGAAAAATACAATTTATAATTTACATATTCTATACATAATACCTGAGTAAATAAATTGAAATACTGTGAAACCAATAAGTTATATCTGTTAGTATCTAGCGACATACATGCCTAACAAAAGGATATCCAGTTATTGGAATATGCTTAATGGAATAACTTTTTTTATTAAAGACTATTCTTTAGGCAGGTTTTATTACTTTTTTAATAAAATTTCAGTACATTTTGCAAAACAATGCCTAAGGATCTATTTCAGTAATAAATTTATACATTGCTGTAAGTATTGTATTGTTATAAGTAGTGTATTATATACTGTTATGAGTATTACTAGAAAAAACATAGGCCTACAACCTGCCGCAAAAATGTTACATGGTTTATGTTTCATTGCACATGAATTTGTTAAATGTTTTTGCCAATTGCAATTAAATAACATTCATGAATTTAGTGTACCAACAACAAAAACTTTTACAATGAAACCTTTAAAATCCTGACCAATTTTAGCTGTTTCTTGAGTTGCGATTTTTTAACACGGTTCTAACCCCAATGTTTTCTGTTTTATTCCCAAAAGAGAAATATAAGTTTAGATAAATCGTTCATATAAAAAAGTATAAATTGTTCAAATGAACGAATCATTTGTGTGCTTTGTGCAGCCACCTAGTGCACGGAGGTCTGCTCGTGCAATAGCAGCTAAAATAAAAATGTGAACACATACAACATACAAACCAACACATCATCTTTTTTTTATAATATTCAAAAATCTTTTCTGGAGAGTATATTTTATAGAGGCGAAACAAAAAATAAGTGATTCCACATTGTCTTGCAAATATAAAATTATTTTTTTCATTATATTAAAAAAAAAACACTATAAAAGCTTGACTCCATTAATAATTTATAAAATAACCTTAAATTCCTACTGAAGAATTAAAGATTCTTTTAAAATGTAAGAATTAATAGAAATTGGTAACTGAAAAGTTTTATTAGAAGATTACTAGCAAAATTATTTTATAAAGTTCACATTATTATTATACCTACATACACTAACTCACTTGGCGTTAAGGGAAGAAACTTGTAAATCACGTTCCCGAGCAATATCAGCTACAGCTAATGCGTAAGTGTGCTCAACCTGAAGTATGGTTTCTAAAGCTGGAGAATGCACTAATTTATGATAAACTGCTGAAAATAATTCTGAATCATTTGTACCCAATTTTTCACCAAATTCTACAGTATTCTGAAAAAAAAAATTCAAGAAAAAAGAAATAAACTTTGGATAGTAAATATAGCGTAGTAGATATAATGAAGGAAAATATTTTTTTGAATGGGAAAACCCATCATTTCAAACAGAAATTGTCACCTGAGAAATTACAAAAGGGAAAATGGGAATGATTATCAGTTTAAAATGATAAAAATCACACAGTTTCACATAAATAACAAAACTATTACATTAAAAATGATTTGATAATCGATGATCAGTTTTGCAGCTGTTCAGAGATGATTCAGTCCACAGGTTCAAATTCAATAAGTAATGATATTAAATGGATAAAGTTATAATGTTGTGTTACAGTTTAGTTGGTGCAGTTCAATTAATTGCAAAATTTCTGAAATAATGGAACAGATGACAAGAGATTAACTGCTAAATTTCAATCAGGTTTGTAGTCAGTCAAGACGAATTATCTAAAAAAAAACTCTGTAATTATTATCGTATGGATTTATAAACTGGGAGTAAAAAAATAAAATACTATAGGTAAAAGAGCAAGTTGCTATCGCTACAAATACAATTTATTCAAGAAGAATGAAAATTAATAATAATGAGAACAGTCCTGCATAAAACATTTATTCAGAAACATAATTCATAAATTTCCAGGTCTGATTAAGCAAAGGTTATTAGAAAATATCCTATTTAAATTATGAAGATGCAAGTGATATCCAGCCCTAAAAGTAACATTTTTGGTACACTACAAGAACTAGTAGTATGGTGAATAACATTATTCTTGTCATCAATTATGATATTAATCAACTGTCAAGTATTTGCCTACAATATAAAAAAACATATTAATATACCTCAAGATCATTTTTTAAGACACTTAATACAAATCTTTTGTGTTCTACATGGCCTATAGGTTGTTGTACTTGTAATGTACTAATAAGTTATTCTAATAATATTTTTCACATCAATATGTATACCCCAACCACAAATGTACAGAAATTTTAATATACAAGCCATAGCTTACACATCACCAATATAGTCTCAATGAATCCAGCCATACATATTGTGGCAGCGTACAGTATCAAAATCATTCCTAGTGTAAATGTCATGTTAACAACATTTATATGTTAGAGACAAAATACATATTTTAAAAATAATTAAGTATCCTTAATATACGAGGGCCGTTTTTTTTTTGACCTCCGATAGGCTATAAATAAAAGACAAGTTCATATAAAACAATAATTTTA
>JAAAKQ030510856.1:0-19697 GCA_010016005.3 Zanna intricata
ATTTTTTCTAGAACATAAATCTAAATCTTCAATCAAAAACACAAGAAACATAATTTAAGATACTGTTTTAAAAAAAAAAAAAAAAAAAAAAAAAAAAAAAAAAAAAAAAACAACAATGATATCATGTACATATAATACAATCCTGTTCCCCCCCTTTTTTTTTTATCTAATTGCGTTTAAAGTTAAATAAAAACAGATGCGATGAATAGTATAACGAGTAATAGTAATAATAATAATAATAATAATGAAATTACAATTAAGTGCTGTACAGTAAAAAGTGGTTTATTGATAAGTTATCACCAAGTTGCTATTAATAGAACTAAAGAACTGAACTCCCAAAAAATATGTTATATAAAAAAACAATCTGTTAGTTAAACCTGAATTTACTTTAGGTCATTTACCTTTTGATTACCAAACGACTGAAAATTAATAATTTTTTTATTTTTAAGTTACGGTGAATTTATAATACATTATCCATTGCTAATATTACAAAATTATAGTAATTTAAATAAAATTTCCTTTTATTTAACAAATCGATTATCTATAAAATATAATGCACCTTTAAAAATAACAGCATCCGGGATTTATATTAACGGAAAAGGAACAACCTAAATTATTAACCATGTTTAAAATAATTATCGAGTAATAATACTTTGAACTATCTAATTTTAAATATGAAAAAAAAAAAAACAACAGCTTGCTTTCAAGGTAAACCTACCATTTCTAATTGCGTGTATGTATTCTTTAATAATAACAGTAATACAATTCCTGTTGACCGTGATGTAAAATATTTTGGGTATTTGATTAGATAAATACATTTGTGTGAATGAATGAATCGATTTAATTTTGCAATAAGATCAAAACAATTTGGTTTTTTTAATCAATCACGGCCCCTGTAGCGCCAGTGGTATCGTCTCGGCCTTTCATCCGGAGGTCTCGGGTTCGAATCCCGGTCAGGCATGGTATTTTTCATACAATTCATTCATCTCATCCTCTGAAGATGTACCTTACGGTGATGCCGGAGGTTAAAAAAAAACTATTATTACGTCTATTTAATAATGAAGTTCCTTTTAAAAAACACATTAAATTATAGAATTATGAAACCAAAAATTTAAATTTGGAATAAAATAATACTTTCAGATTTTTTTTTGTGATACATTTTTTTTAGAACTAATTTTAATAAACTAAGAATTCACGATGTTTACATTATTTTTTTAAAATGTTCCAGATTTACAAACAAAAAAGTATAGATGTTTAGTTAAAAAAAAAAAAAAAATAATAATAATAAATAAATATATTTAAAATTTTCCTGCTATATGACTAGAAATATGATCTCAAATACCCTCCCCATCTTGTATCATCAATCTCTTTGACAAAATTTAATAATACAGTTTCTATTTTTATCAATTGCTACCATAAAAAATGCTTAAATTTTTGGAACAGCCAATAATATATTATTGACCAAACTTGAAATAAACAAACACACACATACTCGTTTGCATACATACGAGCAAACAGCATTTACGTTCGTATCGTGGGATTCTGAGTTAAAAAGATGAAAACGTTTTAGATACGATTAGCACAATTCTCTCTGATGTTAGTAAACAAAGTATTATATCTGTCAGGTAAAAAACAAATCAAATGTCAATTCTTTTAAATTAAAATATATAACTGCATTAAAAACGTTATAATGTACGTTACCATTTTTAAATAAATGATAAAACGTGCCGATAGATTAACCAAACAGTTAAAAAAAAAATTACTCGGTTAATGAATTTCTAAACAGTAATAATTTCCAATATAATAACATAATAGAACTTAATCAGTACTTTATATACTAATTAAGTCATTAACTTGATCTTATTAAGCTACTAAATTGTACTATTTCAACAAAAAAATTATTATTTTTATTTAAAAGTTTTACTTCTATCATTGCGATAAAGGTTAATAAAAATACTCTCGTCCAAATAAAGCACTCTTTAAAAACATAATATAATATAAAAAAAGATGATAACTTTTTCGATTTTTGGGGGTAGGGAAAAATTTTAAGATAAAATTTAAAATAGAAAACGTAAGAAAAAATAAAAAAAATACATGCATGTAAGATAGCATAATATAAAGTGGAATTTGCAAAATTTTGAGGAAATTGAACCCGAAAACCTATCTACCCGATTCCTTGGAGACATTAATCTCAAAATTTTACCATCAAACTGCCTGATATAAATGAGTCTCTCAACAAAATTTTATCAAAATCGGTTCGAACAATCAAAAGTTATTAAACTTCAAACAAAACTACATATATAAATACATACGTACAAATATTACCTCGTTTTTTTTGTTTTTTGGAGTCCCTGGTTCATGAATCGTCGAAAAATGCATAAAACCTATATCCCATTTTTTGGCAGATTACTATATTTCTTGCAGCCTAATTCTAGACCTATGATACCCCAGGAAGGATAAAAGATTAGATAAATAAATAAATAAAATGTCAACAAATTTTTTAAAAAAATTCATCTTTTGAGAGGAGCGAGTAAAGTTGTTATTCACTAATATTATTATAACGTTTAAAAATTGTTTATACTTTGGTAAAACATCACTAAGAGAAAAATAAATAACAAGAAGGTTGTATGAAACTGTAACAAAATTAAATATTTTATATCAACTTTTGTAGGGTACATCCTTTTTTCTTTTCGGTGAAAAATGGATCATTAAAACTAAATTTAATTTTAACCAAAACGTATTATTTATTCTTTTTTTTTTATTATCTATTTGATAGTTTTCTTAAGGCTATTTATTGCATTGTACCATGTTTCGATTTCCGAAAAATTTCAACATAACTTCGCGTTTCACAACCCTCACATTACAAAACCACTGTCAAAAACAAAAATTTATATATACATTTATATGTATATATATATACACATCTCACTTTCTTACGGACAAGATAACTGTCGTAATTTTGCGCCAATCACTTTGAAATTGATATATAAAATATACCTACACAAAATTTCAGTCGAGTTCGTTAATGGGACAAATAAAAATATGGAATTGGGAGGACTTTTTCGAAAAAGTAAAATATCGCTATAGTTTTCTTAGTAAATAAAATATCGAATCCGTTTAAAGTTCCTACTATTCCTTAAATAAAAGCATAAAACTTATTTTAGTAAAAGTTTTTGATCTGGGGAAATCGTCTGTACAAGTAGTTACGCAGAACTAGGTCATACGGTTGAACCAACCGGGTTGTTCTAGTGGTTAACGCGACATCGCAAATCAGCTGATTTCGAAGTCGAGAGTTCTAAGGGTTAAATCCTAGTAAAGGCAGTTATTTTTGAATACTAGATCGTGGATACCGGTGTTCTTTGATGGTTGGGTTTTATCCAATTAATCACAAATCTCAGGAAGGGTCGAACTGAGACTGTACAATACTACATTTACGTATATCATCCTCATTCATCTAGTGAAGTAATCCCTTACGGTGGTTCCGGAGGCTAAACAGAAAAAAGAGAATTGAGGGAGACATTTTTTTATTTTTTATAACAATTTATATTAAAATAGTAATTATTTTTGTGGAATTTTTTTTGTTAGTTTTAAATATAAAATAATAAGGTTAAAGAATTATGTGAACCAAGAATATCGAATTAATTTGTTATAAAAACAACAAATTATACAAAAATATCATAGTTAAAAAAAAAAATACTATATTTACTTCCTTGTACGAAGTAAAAGAAGTATTGTAACTGCGAAAAATTTCGGTTTTCAGATTTTAAAGGAAATATCCATTTTGACCATCCCTGAATACATTTTGAATAATTTCTGCGTGACGTCTGGGCGTATGTAACTCGCATAACTCAAAAACAATTAGCCGTAGAATGTTGATATTTAGAATTTAGAACTGTTAACATCTAGTTGTGTACCTCCCCTTTTGATTGCAATCGACTCCACCAAAAAAGTTTCAAAATCGTCCAAAATACAAAAGAAAAAAAATTGGATTTTGCAACTTTTCTTAAGTGCAGTAATAATCCCTCGTTGAGAGTTTTTCAAGATATATAAGTGGTATATATTTTCACTGGTTCCAGAATTATAGCCAAATAATATTTTAATTAATGAAATATTTAAATTGGATTTCAAAAGAAGTCACATCGGTCCGTATCCGGAATGTATTCCATTTTTTTTAAACTTTTTTTTTACCTCTTGTATTTGGTAAAGGAAGTATTTTTAAATTCAAATTTATTGATTTATTAATAATTATTAACCTGTGATTGTAAAAATAGTTTTACAATAAATAATTCAATAATTAAATATATGAGTATATTATATATACTAAGTATATTAAATATACGAGTGTATATATATATATATATATACACAAAAAAAAAAATCAGAAGTTATTAGTGAACTAAAATTTTATGTACTTATAAAATGTTATATGTAATTTAATAGGCATGCAAGGAAGTCATACGGTGTCTAAATCAGATGTGGTGATACATTTGACTGTTTAATATTAATTGAAAATTATAATTTAGAATCGTATTATTTTTGGATTCTCTTAGCAAAATATTAAAAAATTATATATTTATTTTGAAAAAAATAATTTTATTTAATTATTTGTCAGAAAAATAAAATACAATGTTCTGCTGATACTAAATGTACGAGTACATTTTTGAATCGTATTCAATACAAAAGTGACTATTGAAAATTTTTTCAATAACATATGTAATTGGAGGATCATATCTCACTTTCAAATGGAATAAATTTTAATGAAGTGCACTAAAAAAATGTATAATGTAATGTAATTTATTAGACGTACAAGGAAGTCACATAGTCTCAAAATCAGATTTTTGTTGTGCATGCTTTTATTTATATTTATATATTAATCAGAAATCACGTTATGAAAAAATTATGAAATCCCTTAGAAAAAAAGATTCCATAACTTTGAATTATTTAAAATTATTATTTCTCCGCTGAATTTTTAGTTGGATATATAAAATATCATTAAATAAATTAAAAAGAGAAAAAAAGTGAAATAAATAGCGCAACTAATAACCACTTCAGTTTAATGTATCACGTACAATGAAAAGTTCAAACGAATTATTTAACGGTAAAAAAAATTGGGTGCTTGATACGTGTAATGAACCAGCAGATACTAATATCATAAATTTAATTAAAAATATTTAAGGTTACTAAAATAATCTTTAACTTTATTACTTGTACGAATATAAGAAAGTTGTTTTTAAAATAATAATAGTGAAAAATTTTAACTGCTGTCTAATAGAAATAATGGGATCCGTTGTTACTCAACCAGACAATATAACTAGGCGCTCATAGTAACCCAAACCAATCCTTTGACCTTTTATTTAAAACTTATTACATCACTTTTAACCATCAATATTTTAATAAAATAATATAACTGTTTACTTAAAAGAAAATCTATTTCGTAATTTAAATGAATCAAGTATTAATGCGATATTTTAATAACTATTTTTACTTTAATAAGATTTATTTACTATTATCTTAGTAAAATTATAACAGCATGATTGTCTATTTTTAATATCGAAGGTCCAAGTTTGATTCCCATTAATGGTAAAATGTAAAATTGTAACTCATCACTCCCAATGTTTCTAATACATAGTAGTTATTAGGTTAGGATCATCGGAGTATAAGTTATACTGTCTATCATTTGTATTGTTATCGATGTATTTATGTATATTAGTGTTGTTGTAAACTGGTGACGACAAGGAAAACCAGAATACCAGGAGATCCAAATGAGAAATAGCTAGAGTATAAGACTAGAGTATCTGACGGTTCTGTATGGGATAAACCAGTATGTAATATAGACTAAGGAATTTTTTTTATAATGTGTATACATTTGTATGTATAACGTAAGCGTCAGAAAACGAGGTGGACGCCAGGGATATACCGTGGCGACATGTAAGGCCAGGGAGGCAGCCCAATTTCTAAGGATACCTTGGTCTGGATCGGTGAGGAGTGTTCTGGATCGGGGTACTTCTGATGACCCTCTCGAGGTGTGTGGAGGTTGCAGACGGGGAGAAGGCCAGATGTGTGAAATACACATTCGACTCTCACTTAGGATAAGTGATAGGGCCAGGAAAAGTAGCTCTTCGGAGGAGAGGTTCTTTGGCACCCCAGAAGCGGGGAGTCGGGGTGCCTCGATGAGACCGGGGAGATCCCGATGGGAGGTCCAGTAGTTGGACCCAAGCTTGGGGGGGGGAGGTGATAGTTTAATCTGCTACACTACCACGACACTGCGCAGCGGCTGATGACATATCTAACGGTGGTTCCAGTTGCTGTATAGGTGTTAAAAAAAAAAAAAAAACAGTAGTTGATCTGAATGGTTGCAATAAAATTAAAATTAAGCTATTTTATAACAAAATTAAGAAATTAAAAACCTAACCTCACACACATTCGCCCTGTAAATTATACTACACACAACACAATTTTAGTAAATTATATTAAACTCAATTTACATTCGCCCTGTAAATATAAACACAAAATATTGTGTTTATATTATTATTATTTATTGAAATTATTCTTTAATAGGAATTGTAAAGGTAAATAAATTTTTAATCTGTTATCTATTTACTGTCTATAATCTGTGATCGGATTTACTATTAATTTTTAAAAATAATAAAATTTTACTTATGAACCAAATAAGTATAACTGGTAAACCTAGTGTTAAAGTTACAATTTAATACAGATATCAAACAGCCAAATAGTTATAATGATTAGCTTGAATTAAAATTAAGGCAAAATTTTAATTAAATAAAATAGTACAATTTGACCAAACAATGCAAATAGGATAACTAAATGACACTACATAAACTACGAAATCCTTTAAATCTCTAGTTCTATTTCAATTTCTAATATAACAAATTTTTCATTTTTGTAACTTTAATACTTCCTATAAATTACAATACACTTCCTACGATTAAAATCGATTATAATCGCGAAAAATTTCGGTTTTAGATTTCAACGGAAATATACATTCTGATAATCTATGAATTCATTTTGACTAGTTTCGGCGTGAAATCTGTACGTACGTATCTCGCATAACTCAAAAACGATTAGCCGTAGAATGTTAATATTTTGGATTTAGAACTGTTGTAACATCTAATTGTGCAATATATATTGTGCACTTAATTGTGTTTTGATTGCAATCGACTGAACCAAAAGTGCCCAAAAAAGCATAAAATTCCCAAAAATTTGGATTTTTGACTTTTTCTTAACTGCAGTAATAAACCCTCATTGACAGCTTTTAACGATATATCATAAGTGGTACTTATTTTCATTGGTTTCAGAGTTGTAGCAAAATAAAATTTTAACTAATAAAGTATTTGGATTTACTAGGGAAGGCTGATGTCTTCACTCCTTTTATATTTATTTTTTTTAAATTTAAATACATTGATTTATTATTAATCATTAACCATGATTGTAAAAAAAAATTACAATAAATAATAATTCAATAATAATAAAAAAAATATCGAAGTTATTTTTGAAATAAAATTTTATGGATTTTTAAAAATGTATAAGTAATTTAATAGGCATTATAAAGTATGAGTATATGAAATAGATTTGTTGAAACATTAATTATTTAATAATAATTAAAAATTATAATTTAGAATCGTATTATTTTTGGATTTTCGTACAAATAAGTCCATGTGACGTCCACATCAAATTTGTATGATTCATGTTTGCAAACTAGTATATCTTCTCTCATACTAACAAATTACCACGACAAAAAAAAATCTTTTTAATTTATTTCCAATTTTTGGTTTTTCTTTCTTTGTTTTTTACATTTATTCTTTTTTCTTTATTTCTCATTTGAATCAAATATTACTATAAATGAAATAACTAGTATGATTTAAATAAATATATGGAGTTGATATAGAGCTTCTTCCACGAAGAGAATTACATATAATGTGTCGCTGTAGGTATTTTATTTACGATCTAATATTTGTGTGTGTGTGTGTGTGTGTGTGTGTGTGTGTGTGTGTTTATTAATATTATTGTTAGAATAATTACTATATGAGCCCCCTTCATATATCTTTTGGTTTAATATACATTTAGTTTTAAAACTAGTGGTTAAAAACTAAAATTGTATTAACATTTATTACATTTTTATTTATAATAAAAAAAAAGAAAGACAAACAATAAATAAATCAGGTAAATAAAATTTATAAATATTATAATTAATTTTCCTTCTATATGTGTACATAAAGAAACCTTTGAATATATGAATGTAGTCAATACAATAGATTAAAGTTGACTCTTTTTTCCTAAAACAGAATTAAAACCTTACAAATGTTTCTTTGTTGAAATTTAAAGTATTTATAGGGAAAATATCCTTGCTAAATATTCAAAAAATGTATTATAAAAAATAAATGTAAAGGAAACGAAATATGAACAATGTTACACACACATATATTATATATAGATCGGGCTTCGCCCCCGCTCTATATGGTTACTTGCATTTCCCGTCGCGGGAAATCGTTCCGTCAGGGGATGATTAGCTTCAGTTCATGGCTCGCTTCGCTCTGCGCTTCCCGTCTAGCCATGAGGCTCTACCCCTGAACCCCTGTGTTTATTAAATTCATGGTTTTTTAGAATAATAATTATAAATAAAAACTGAAGCCTGTTTAATTTATAAAAAATATCAGTATATTGTAATTTCTCCAGAGCAGTAGTTTTTAAGTGTTGCTCTGAAGAATTTCAAACTTACCTTATCATTACAGTGTTGGCAAATCTCATAAAGATTGATTCAATAACTATAGCATAAATGGTAAAACGTTTTAAAAGATTTATATTTTTAGACCACTTAAAATATTAATTTCAAAAAATCCGAAAAAGGTTTTTAGATATTTATCTGAAGAGTATTTCGTTTAACGGAAGAGAAAAGAGACCAGTCCTTTCCCTCGTGCTACTCTTTTCAGGACACTGGACTAGTCAAGGTTTTACGGTTTGTAAACTATTTACAGCCGGTTTACGAAAAGGTAGGCTACAGAAGAAAAGAAGAAAAAAGAATGAAAATCGGCCGGCTAACACCAAGTGGATTCCGGCACGACGGAGCTCAGCTGAGACGCAGCAGTGAAGATAGCCCGAGTGAAGGAAGCCGACTAACTTCAACTTCATCAACCATCCACCATTCTCTTTACCTAATTCTTACACTTATGACTCCAGCCAACACATGCGAGTATTTCCGGAAAGGGGAGCACATTGCTTACTCCAAACACTAGGGTTCGAAAAGCGTATTCCTGTTAGGCCGAAAGGCGCTAGAACCAAAATGACTGAAGGGGAATTACGCAGGGAGAACGAAGCTCATCTGTGCTTAGCCTTCCACGATCAGCACCAGGCAATTATTTCTCACTGGTGAAATGGACCTGAACGCAAATACCAACTCCGTCCATAAATAAAACAGAAGAATATATAACCGCCACTAAATAAAAAATTACCCGCCCAATAAACGAAAGAAACAGCAGCAATGTTCGTTTGTCCCGGTTCTGCGATTAGTAGGGAGATAATAGATTCCAGTAATCCTTGCATTCTGTTCTGAAGAGTATTTTCAAGCCAAGATCGAGTAAATATCTCGTTTAATATAGTCGAAGACAGAGAAAATTTGTAATTATTGTTAGAAATATTTTTATCTTTCTTCAACCCAGAATTTTGGGACCCAAAACTGTTTTACCATTATTTTCTAATAAAAAAAGGAGTAATAAACAATTGAGTTAAAAACTTAATTTTTTTAATTTGATATTAGGTCTATTATTAGATGTATTCGGTTTATTAGGTCTATATTCGGATAATTGACGTAGGAGTTGGTAAACTCCTTAAATTTACATCAATTTTCTCAGAATTAAATTCTCATTAAATTTAACTAATAAGTTTTATTTATTTAGTGATAATTTAATTAAGTACTTTACGAAAAATTTGGAAAACTGTGTTTTTCAGCTTTGGAAAATCAGGATGAATTCTTTCACCAGCCGTAACTCGATAACGAAGCGTTTTAATAGGCGAGAAATACATCTAAATAGCAGTATCCTCCACGACATCCTATATATATTTATAGTTGAGCCAAATATTTTTGTCAAATTTTAATGTTTTTGGTCAACAGGTTTTGGAGATTAGAAGAAATAACTAATTAGAAATAATATTGGATATTTCCCATCTCTAAATTAGATTTTAAATAACTTAACAAATTTTCTCATACTAAAGAAAAGTTTTCTACCACTATAACGTAAAAAGACAAAAATTAAAAATTGTTAAAAATAAAAAAATTGATGTTATCTCATTTTAACCCTTTAAAATCACCGGGGGGGGGGGGGGGGGGGGGGGGGGGTCCCCCCTCTCATCTAACATATCACTTACTCATTGTGGTAACCAAATTTTTAATTTCTATTTTCAGCACTTTCCAATTGATTTTTTTTGGGTCCTATTGTATTTCATTACATGGAAGTTCAACTAGTCTACCAAACTTAATACCTTTATCCCTAAATGACAGTTAAGACAGCAAAATACGAGTTAAATAAATAGTAACATAACAAAACAAGTATAAAAATCAGATTTTTAATAACTTACAAAATAACGGAACAACTGGAATTAATCAGAAGTAAAAAATTAACTACAATAAATAATAAAAAAATTCAATCTGGAAATTAAGTTAAAAGAATGAATTAAAGGTAAAATGCTGTTAACCTTAGCAGTATTTATTAAAACAATTCTCTAATAGACCAACACAGAGATTCACTTTATGCTGTTGATATTTAATGCTAGCCAATTATCATTGTCACTAATAGAATAACATATTATTGGTCTATTAATACCCAATAATCAATCAATAAATCAACTAAACTGCATGTAATATACTTTAAGAAAACTACTATGTTCCCCATTTATGCATCGATACCAAATAATAATAAAAACCAATATTTGTGCTAATCTATATTCCATAATTTATAATTTGAATTTATATAATTATATAGCAATAACAATACATTTTTTATTATTATCAGTCAGAATTAAAGATTTATTTATAACAAAATTATGATAAAAAAAATCTTATTGTGATGCTATTTATTTTTTAATATCTTTTTTATCTATGTAAATTCTTTAAATTAAATAATACAGAAGATAAAATTATTTTTAGAAAAAAAATTGCACGATAAATAAATTTTAAGAAAAATTACAAAAAACGAAATGCACATTAATATTAAAATGTCAAAATAAAAATATTCAATTACTTTTTCAAGGAAAATAAATTTTATTACAATTTAAATTCAATAATAATTAATATATATATATATTTATATATAGAATTATCATTTTTAATTTATTACACAGAAGTAGTAATAAAGGAAAAGCACTTAATGACAAAAATACCTTCAAAACCATATTATTCATTGGAAAAGTACGCAATGAATCAATAAGATAAAAAAAGTGAATAAATACTTCCTTGCATTTTACAGCTTAAATAAATCACTGATATGAATAATAATAAAACAACATATATTATTCCTAATAAAATTTCAGTGAGCGTAATAAAAAAAAATGAAACAACAACACATGAATTTTATCTAAATTGTGAATCTGTTAGAAGATTCTCCAAATTTGGGTGGTAATGGGGTACTTACATTTAATTAATAACCTCTTATTTTTAGAAATTCTAAATAACCACAAAATGTAAAAATCACGGAAAAGGAATTTGTCATAATAGTAACCACAAGTACAAGAAAAATAATTGTTTTTAATTCAATTTTGAAAGCAGTTCTCTACGTAAGAGTATAAAAATTCATTTCCTGGGATATAAAAGTATACCAACACCTTATCGTTCATGGTTATCTAGTAAAATATTTAATTTATTTCTATTTCCTTATATTTTTCAAATATATGTATGTGTATATATATATATATATAGATATATATTCAAATGAACTTACAAATATCACAATTTTTACAATAATTCAACAATATTATGTTTGATAAGTATGTTTTTTTATCACAAACACAGGTGTCACAGTGGGTCAGCCATTCCAATGCTTCAGGGGTAAGACCAATGATATCTAGTTGTAGGCCTCTAAAAGTTGTATTTGAACAAACCAGGGCCACGTGAGCAATAGTTTGGTCTTCAGCTCCACACCGGTTGCATTATGGGCTTTCCGCAGAACCCCGTTCGGTCAGACTGTTATTGCAGATATCACAATTTGTGCAAATCCTTTATGTTGTACCACTGTCTTCTGGGAAGAGTAAATCCTGGTACTCTCAAAACTGGATCTATATATATATGTATATATATATATATATATATATTTATATATGTATATATATATATATATATATTTATATATGTATATAAACCTGCCAGATTAGTCTAAAGGTTAAACTTAAAGAGTGGTTGACCTGAGTTTTCCAGACTTCATGTTTACAGGTAGACTTACACTTGCAATGCAGCTTCACCAGGCCTGGCGAGCAGGTGCACACACATGATCCCGTTGGGTCAGACTGTTATCGCAGATATCACAATTTGTGCAACTCCTTGATGTTGTACCAATGTCTTCTGGGAAGTAAATCCTGGTACTCTCAAAGTTGGATCTATCACAAGGTTGGAGTTAAAGATATTCTGACCTTTCCATAGTGATGTCCAGTGATCCTTTGTGTTAAAGTCATTGACTTGATTGGCAGCTACTACAGGTGGACTTTTCATATTTTATGTGGTTTTACAACATAAAATTATTTTTAAGCACGATTTAATACCCAATAAACAAAAAACCGCAAAAGCTAACTTAGATATAAAAAATAATCAGCATTAAAATAAAAAAAAAAGTAATGAAATATACATATATATATATAACCAGCCAGATTAGTCTAAAGGTTAAACTTAAGGAGTGGTTGATCTGAGTGTTCCAGACTACATGTTTACCGTTACATTTACACTTACACTGCAGCTATGCCAGGCCTGGCAAGCAGATAGCAGTAATTGCATTTGCCTATACACACATGTGTGCACATCATGAATCTACACCAAGCAGTAGCTGGCAAACTGGTTAGAGAAAACATATATACTTTTATATAGTGTGTTTTCAATTGATTGATTCAAGTAACAGAATAAAAATAATTTGATGCTTTAATGTCACAAATTTTCATGTTATTAACTTCTACATTCTATTCAAGTCTATATGAATTTATTATTAGTTATAATTATTCTTTTTAATTCTATATTAAATTTTAATGGCAACACACTATCTCCTGGATTGCATTCGGCTAACTCCCCCTTTTATAAATCTCCCTGTTGTGCCTGTCCTTGAATTTGATCTTTTGTGAACCTTTATAAACTGTTGCAGTACATTGACCAAAGTCAATTTTTCATATTTCTTTCAACTATTATATTTTTACACAGATCAATATATCTACACAACTTTTTGACAGCAGCTGTTAGTTATCCAAATTATTCCATTTTTTCATTAATTCCTTAATTTGTAGCTAATATTTTATACATAGTGCAAATATAAATATTTTTCTACCAATCATCATTACTTCTTTTTCCTTGATGTACAATGACTATTAACAATGCTATGTGATTTATTACTCTCTCTTTTTATCAAATAATGAGTACTTTCAAAACTTAACATAAATACAAATTTGATTTTTGAAAGATGGCGCTCTGTCTCAAATCAAATTTTCTTGTGAAAATGATATTTTTACTTTACACTACATTATTTTTTGTACAACAAAGTAATTAAAAAGTTAAAAGTCATCAATACATTTTTTTTAATACATACTCATAACTATCCTGCTTGCATAATTTTAATTTACAAATTTTTCTATACAAAAAAAGTTAGAACTGAAAGACGTGTTGCAAAAAGCACAATTTTACAATTCCACCACTAAGCGGCACTTAGAAGGTAGCAAAAATGTTAATTTGTATAAATATAAAAATCTTACAATAACCTATAATATTTTTTCATTAAAAAAAATTTATTTTAATGACACTGTCTATGTCAATATCAACTAATTATTCAGACAGTTACAATATGTTTACAAAATTTTGTGTCATCTAATATGGCAACAACTTGTAAGAACTTATCCTCATGCGAGTGAAATAGCACTCCATAGATTTTTATACCCTGAACTAAGATCTTCCATCAGCGTAAGCTACACGCGTAATTGGCATACATTCAACTTTCAATTTGGTATTAATATTTTCATATTGTCTAGGTTGGGAAGGTCACAGATGGGAAAAACGTCTAGGGTCAGTAAAATCTTTGATGGTGGACAATATGAATCTATGTCAGAGTGTTCTCAAAGGCTCCAGCAACATATACACTCGGCTCATAAAGGAGTTCAATCTTTCAGAAGAAATATGTGAAATAAGTTGTAAATAGAGATAAATCTGACAGCAAAAGTCCAGATAAAACTACTAAAAAAAGTTATTTCCAATTTTTGCAGTTCTATCAGCATAGTGCAGGTACAAACCGCAATGGGGGATGTTATTTTATACATATGTGTGTGTGTGTGTGTGTTTGTGTGTGCGTGCGTGTGCACGTGCGCATCATGCATCAACATGTCATTTATTTTTATTCTTAAAAGAAATAATATTTTTTAAAAATTCTCAAAAATATATATTATCTAAACAAGATGAAATTTAGAGATCATTATTTAGAATATATTTTATTATCAACAAAACAATCAATCTATTAACAATTATGAAAGTATTTATTTTAATTTTCCTTTAGTTTGAACTGAACTCAATTTGGAATTTATGTTATTTAATCCTGCAAATCATATTATTTTTTAATCAGAAAAAAAAAAATAGTAAACTTTTTTTTTTAATTTTTGAATTAAACTATTACAAAAAAGTCATTGTGTAGATATGTTTTTTTACAATTCTAAGAAAATAAAGAAAATATTAAATAATTAAGAAGAGCACACATCATGATATTTGCCTAAATGCTTAGAAATTTTCCATTATACAAGTTTATTATGTGGTTCCTATAAAAATATATAAAGTCATGCACTGACATAAATCAAAACCATGATGTATGTATGATATATTCAATTTATAAAAACGCCTAGCAAGAAAAAAAATTTAAACTGTTTTTTTCATAGTGATTAGTATGCAAATCAATGAGCAAGCCATTTTTTAAATTCATAATGTAATTTAGTTTGCTTACTGAAATACATTCACCAACTGAATAATTTCCAAATGTAAACTTTAACTTATAACTGATATCAATTACATAACTATTCACACAAATCTGCTAGTTGTATTTATTTTTCTCATTTGAACATTACTTTACAATTTTTTGGCAATGTTAAGTAAAAATAAAAATGGGCCTAATATGACCCACAAGATTAAAAATTGTGCTGTAAACTTTAATTATAAAAAAAAATAAAAATCATGTTTTAACCTTCTGAACTAATTGATTAAATTCCACTAAAACTGATTAATAATTTGCAATCAATTTAGAAATATTAGACACTGATTAAAACTTTTAAATAAGTATTTGTATAAAATGGCAATTAAAATAAAAATTTTTATACTAACAGCAACACATTAAGGATATATAAGTTTTAACATTATCTTGGCAGCAGAGATAATTAAAACAAACATTTCAAATTTTACAAACATTTTTCAAAGTTTAATAAATACATATTTTTTCAAGATTCAAGAGTTTATTATATATTTCACTTAAATGACATAACAACTGAATACAGACAATAGAAATGAAACTGAAATGCCTTACACTGTTTAAGAACACTATTGTTTTAAACAAAAACAAATGTTTTTCACTACTTTTTGCAAATTAACAAATCAAAAACTACACAATTACATCTGAAACTGAAGTACCAGGAAATAAATAACATATTACAAGAATAAAAAAGCTAGAAATTTACCAGAAACAAATTGTTTCTTTTAATCCAATAAGGTGTTATACACTATCAAAAACATATAATTTAACGTAAAAGGTAAAACCAATGGCACCATTGATTTAATCAATAAAAGCTAACACTGTGGTAACTTGACCAGAAAAATCCTGCTCAAAATAATCTACAAAACTTATGTGAATCAATCCCCCAACAATACTGAAGCAACCACCTAATTTTACTATACACATCTGATTTTTTTTCAAATCGCACAATATAAAATACTAACTTAAAAAACCATCTCTATGTACAGCAAACTCAAAACTATTCAGATAACATAACTGTGCATCTATGTATACAACTTTTCATGATGTAAACAAAACAATTACAGAAAAAATATAAATATAAATAAAGAAGTTATGATATTTATCCACTAGTAACAAACAAACAACTAATTATTAAAAAAATGATAATTTAACATTTAAAAACTAGCTAAATAAAAAAGGTTTTGTGTGAAAAATAGTTTAATAATGCACACATTAAAGAAAACCATACAATGTATGTCTATGCAGAACTATAGGCTTCATCACTTTAAAAAGCAATAACCTACTCACATTAACAATAATACTAATAATCAAAAATTCCTTAAAATCATAGAAGATATGCCAAATTGACGGAGATACATAGAGTAACAAAAATTAATATAAATATAACCTAATCATTATACATTTTTCTTATCATAAAATATACCATAATGTTAAAAGTATGTTTAAATTATATTAAATAATTACCTGTTGCTAGTCAAACGAACAGGAGGTGCTGGCGGTTTATCTTCGTCATCAGACATTGTGGTTTGATTAAAAGCTCTAACTTATTTCTTAAACCAATGGTGTTGCTTGCGAAGCCAACCTAACCAGGAAATAACACACCGCAAAATAATTATCAGAACTAAACTTGACGTAGATTAGTCGTATACTTCACTCAATTAATTGAGTCGCACTCAACACAATAAAACGTACGTTCAACACTAAAAACCATTAACACTAATCAAAATTCACTGCAAATTTTTATTGAATTTTAACGATTGGTTAGCCATAATAAAAATAGAACTATAATACAAAAGATATGTAAAAGCAAAGCGGAAATGAGACACTGATAACGGTTACCGGAATCCAAATGATTCACTGTATTCAAGGCCGTGTATAAAGCCTAACCATATCCTTTGAATAATGATAAAATGCGATAATGTACAGCAGTTTTAACACCTGAGAAACGCTACTACAGATATACTAATGCTTCCGACCGTATCTCTTACCTTTGTAAGGCAATAAGAAGAATAAAATAAACTCTATAATCTCTTTTGCATTTTTACATCATTTTTCAAGAAAAGCAATCCATTAACAAATTGTAATGGGAAATAATTAAAAAATTCTTTGTCTTCATAGTAAAAGACCTAACCAGCGCCATAACCATCGACCATCCTCCATCACGATAGGTATCTTCAGGTGCAACAACGTAATACAAATTTAAGATTATAATATTGTATTTTTTCTAACTCTGCATAATATTATATTAAACTAAGTATTTATAATTAAAAAATAAGCACAGGCTGTTATAACTTTTGTACAAAATATTCTTTTTATTTTTTTACTTCAGACAATCTTCGACAGACTTCCCGTGGGAATTATATTTAAATATTCATAAAAAAAAAAATAAGATGTTTACTTACCTCAAAGTATTTTCATTATCAATCGGATCTTTGATAAAGAATGCTATATGTAAACTTGCATCGCAACCAAAAAAAGTTCTGATTCGCATCTTGGTGATGAAGACGCTTACTCCCTCTACAACATTCAAGAAAACTTAAAAGCAGGTGGGCGGAGCCAACTTTTTAGAGGCAAAATTAATTTATGAAGAAGTGTATTTTTATGTATTTGTCATTAGTGCTTTTAAATTTGCCTAAAAAAATTCAACTCCTGTAGTTAGGGTTTTTATTTATAAATGAAATTAATCTGTTCTTAAGTCAGTAGAAAGCATTTAGAAATAACTGGATGTATTTTATATTATTTGTCATTTACAATGTAACATTTGCTTAGATCGATCAAGGGAAACCATGGTAAAACTATGATCGACTGACAATTGTCCACAGCAAATATCAGATTTAACAAATAACATTCTCAGTTAATGGGGTGGTTAAAATCACTTTTTACATAAATAGTTAAGTCTGCATAATGTAATTTCCCTTGGTCTAACATTTCAGCTCACATGTGTGACATCAGAGTTGAATGTTCAACATCCCAATGACAGATCTGACCTCTCATTTTCTACAACAATTTATGCTATAACACTTTAATCATTAAAAAACAAATCTTTTTTAAATTGTTGTTTTAAGTCACAAAATAATAATAAAATTAATATCTAATGTAAGAGGAAAATAAACGAAGTATATGTAACAAATTTTGTTAACTAGAAGTCTTTCATTTTAGTTACAATTAGAACTAAAAATTTAACTCCAGTTAATAGAGAAACAAAAAGGGGTATATTAATCTTTACCAGTATTTCTTATGACTGCAAACATGTAAAACATTTGAGATACAAGAAAGACCAGATCAGAGTTGTTTTCTATATAGCTAATAACACAATAAAGCCATTCCTTGTAGTAAACAGAGAGAAGGTAACATTTGTATGATTGAAAAATATTTACATGTTTATTAACTTAGCATACTGATATCTAACGATATGTTTGGCTAATTAAAAAAAAAAAAAAAACAGAAAACAACTTTTCTATTCATTATATCAAGTAAATCTGATATATAATGTTTGTTACATGTTAAAACGGCTACCACAGTTCAAGAAATTACTTCTGACTCATGTCAGGTTGCTTAAAAGCATTATGGTTATACAGCTTAACATTCATAATAGGAGAAGTATGAATCATACTCGTACTTATGTAAGTCTTAACAAGGCTTATGAAGAATAAAGCTATCTACACAGTTTTCAGTTACATCTGGAAGAAGGCATTTGATAATATAAAATGGATTTAATGTAAAATTGTATTGTAAAATTATACTATAGTTTAAAATATCATATAACAGGCATAAGAATACAAGATAAAGAAAGATTTATTTTGACTGATAAATCAGGAACACAAGATGTTGGTTATCCCCAGTGCTTTTACATTTAGAAGAAGCAACAAATTAATTAAAGGAAACATTTGAAAGTTGTGTAACCATATAAGCAGAAAAAGAAACTTGAGATTTGCTGATAATATTGTACTTTTAGAAAAAACCAAAAGTAAGTAAGAAGAATGCTGAATGAATGAAATATTAATTCACTTTCAAAATAAAGAAGAGTAAAAACAAAGATCATAAAATGTAATAGAAAGGAGAATAACCTGGAATTAAATATCAAGCTAAGGTAAGACTCAGAAATCAGAAATAAATCATAAATGAGAGAATTTCAGTAGTAAAATTACTGCTGGCCTCTGTGGCACAAGTGGTAACATCTCAGCCTTTCATCCAGAGATCCCGGGTTCGAAGGCCGGTCAGGCATGGCATTTTTATACATGCTACATTCATCGTACCTCTAAAGACATACCTAACGGTGGTTCTGGAGGTTAAAAAAAAAAAAAAAGAAAAAAAAAGTAAAATTACTAAGAATGGATTAAGAAACTGGCCCAAGCAAGCAGAATTTTTATAAAAAATAGAAATCACTATATACAGAGTGTATCAAAACTGCACGGCAATTTCTCGGAAACGGATTCTATATCTAAAAATAAGAAAAAAGTTTCCAATAAACGTATGCCTGAAAACGTTTTAGAAAAA
>JAAAKQ030510878.1:0-14812 GCA_010016005.3 Zanna intricata
AGATTAAAAGGTTGGAATCTCCTCTGTCACAAAACAAAAGTTACTGCATTTAGAAATAGACAAAATGAATTTGAAAACTGTTTTTTTGTTGTAAATGAAGTTGTTTTCTGTAATAATATTGGTTGTCTTATGAAAGCCCTTGGAGATGAACAGAAAGTAGAGGAATAGCATTTATAGATTCTTCAAATAGTAACATGAAAGCTTCTCCACATTGGAAAAAAATAAACATCTATACCACCTGTCCACGCTGCCAAAATGAAAGAAAGTTATGAAAGGATGGAACTGTTACTTAACAAAATAAACTATAAACAATCTGAATGGCATATCTGTGGTGATTTAAAAGTTATTGTACTTCTACTGGGGCCACAACTTAATTACACAAAGTATTGCTGCTTTCTGTGTAAATGGGACAGTAGGGACCAATGTAATCGCTATGAGAAGAAGGAATGGCCAAAGAGAGTATGTTTTAATCCTGAAGAAAAGAATGTTGGAAACGAACCGTTGATTGATCCAAGAAAAGTGTATTTGCCTCCACTTCATATAAAACTTGGTCTTGTGAAGATATGGATCAAAATGGGTCAGGATTTGCTTATTTAAAAAATAAGTTCCCCAGAATCAGTGAAGCTAAATTAAAGAAGAAATATTCATAAGAACCACACATACAGAAACTGATAATAGATTATAACTTTGGCAATCAACTGAATGAGGCCAAGAAATTTGCTTGGACATCATTCAAGAGTGTCTGGAAAAACGTTTTAGGAAATCATAAGAAAAAAATTAAAGAAATACTAGATGATCTTTTAACATCACACGAACTCATGGAGTGCAGTATATTACTGAAAATCCATTTTTTGCATTCCCACCTGGATTTCTTCCCAGAAAATCTTGGAGCAATGAACAATGAACAGGGGGAGCGGTTCCATCAGGACATTTCAACTATAGAAAAATGATATCAGGGAAAGTGGGGTCCAAACATGCTTGCAGACTATTATTGGAGACTTAAAAAGTGATTGACCTGAAATAGAATACAACAAAAAAAATAAAATTTAGCAAGAAAACTGACACTTCCATCTTCTAGGTAAGCATGTATTTTATTGTATTGTGTAAAAAAACTAAAACATTTAAATCGCTTGTCGCTCAAAAACTTTATATGATAGAGAAAACCCAGTTACATTTTTAAATTCAGCATAAAAAATACTAATAAGTACGCATATTATAATTTTTGTAACAAAAAAGTAATTTTTTATTGACCAGTGTAATCACAACTTTCATAAATAAAATTTGTTCTTGAGAGTTTATAATGCAGATAATTTTTGGCTTATTCTTATGTATTTTTTTTTTTTTTTAAGTTAAATCCAATTATGACCTCAAAATTTGTCCTTATTGCTTTTGTGATTGCCACATGTACAAATGAAAATTGTTAAAATGATTTATTTTCTCTGTTTAAACTAAACTCTTATAAAGGTTTGTTGTTTGTTACTGTTTGCATTATATTAATAATGAATTATGAAAGTTTGAAAATATTTATAAATCAACCATTTTTATAAATTGCTCACAGTGGAATAATTTGAAGTAGTGACCAATGTGACTGTTAAGCTTTTACATCATAGAATGAAAATTGATACTGTTTACCATGACTCATTCCTTTTGGGAAAAATAAATTTATTACAATAATTTGATTTAATTAATAATTTTAATAATAGTAATAATAATTATTATTAATAATTTTTGTTCTGGGTTTCTTGCTCTAATACCATTGTGATTATGATGTGCTGTTTTATTCATAAATTTTCTAATACATACTTGTACTGTTTTTTTTTTTTTACTTCATATTTATTGTTTGTTAGTAGTTTATATAAAAATTATCTTTGGTCGGCTAAATTATCCAAAATCTTTGCTAGGTGAGTGGTAAATTAACTTTTAAATCTCAAAAAAGAAATATTAATTCTTTGAAAATTTTATTAACTCTTATTTTGGGTGTAAAGTAGGAGATAACAAGTCTTGGTCCCCTCATATCAGTTATAATTCTTAAGTAACCTTTTAAGCAGCTGGTTAACTACAAAGCTGCAACATATGCCTTTGCTGTTCCTATTGTCAGGAGAAAACCTAAGGACCACTCAACAGACTTATAATTTTATAACACAGTACAGTTAAGAGTTACATGTTCCAGTTCATGATGTTGAACAATGAAGGATTGAAAAATCATCTTTCATTACAAACTAATATTCAAGACTAATTATTACAGTCAATAATATTTTAAAGATAATATTAAAAGTGATTTCATTTCATAAATCATTCTAAAGTCTAACTAAATAATTTTTATGAGTGAAAAATAATTGCTAAAAAGATGTTGCAGTTCATTACTTTAGTTAAAAATTAATGTTATTTCAATTTTAATTAAATTGTTGCTGTTAGCTATGTTTAGAATATCTGGTTTTAATGTATAGCATGATGGCTGATGCAAATTTAGACCATATTGTACGCAAGTATAATATTGTATTTGTAGATTATGAGATACAATTTACTCCCAAAGCATCCATATGTTGTGTAAAATTAAATCTGTGATCAGTAAAACTGAATAGCAAATATGACAAAAGAATTATTTTTTTTGGAGAGCTTTTTTTTTTTTATTGGGTTTATTTGATTAATGCCTATTATGTGCAATCTGTGGGGAGGAACTGAGAGTGCCTGGACAATTCGTAGAATGTAGAAAAAAAATGTCAGTTTCTTGCTACCAAAAGATGGGGTAGCATGGGGTCCTGAAGGAGCCGAGGTGAATGCTAACATATGGTAGTTATCTAAGAATAAATAGGTTGAGCTTAAGGATAGAAAACCAATGAAATTAATAATATTTGATTTTGCCACGTGGAAAATTTAGATTAATTTATTTTTTATTGTAATTAAATGATTTTTTTTCAGACCTTGTCCGTGATGTTCGAGAAGCAATGAAAGTTCACCAAGAAGCATTTCTATCAAGATTGCATATGTCATATTTATCTAATGTAAGTATATTAACCTTAAACGTTTTAAAAGTTTTAGGTTAATAAACAAATTTAAGAAAATTTTTAGAAAATAAGATTAAATTTAAGTAACTACTTTTCAAAAAAGGGATCTTATGATTAAATCTATGAAAATAAGAATTCTGCAGAATCTTGGAGGATAGAATGGTAAATGGTAAAATTTTACTATTTTTCTTGCCAATTAATTAATGAAAATCTTTTTATTAACATAGTATCCAAACACATTATTTTTGAGTTACAGCTAGTGAAAGATTTTGGCTCAATTTTTGTTGTAAGGATCAAATAATGCTGTGCTTAAAGTCTACAAATTATTGAGCAAAATTAGGATTTTATTTGTAATCTTTTATGAAAAATCAAAAAAATGATTTCCAGAATTACCCTCAGAATTTCTGAAGAAATTGTTATAAAACCACAAAAAAAATTTAGTTTTGAAAAGCATGCTTTTTTTACAAACTTTGCAGTGAGTGTAGTTTGTAGTTTTTTTGTAGTGGATTTCCACCAACTCCAAAATTATTTTTTGTTAACTTAGTTTTGCAGTAATGTGTTAATGGTTACGTAGTTGTGCAATGTGTCTTGTTTTGATTTGGCTGTCTGGGAGGATCTAGGTAGCGTTGTGTTGTATGAACATGTTCATTTTGAATCAAATCAATCAACCTCCTTTTGTGTACTCCTCATCAATCAAAGAAACTGGTTGTCCATTGTGAAATTATCCTCAATATTTGCTCTACCAGCTTCTGAAGGGCTAAATTTTATTGCCCATCTATGGATTTTACTTAAATCAACAGTTTCTTCACAACTGTGTATGTCATTAATGTTTGCATTTTTAGCTGTTAAAAATTAAATTGTGCATATTGTTTTAGAGACATTGAAAGCAGGTGGACTCAACCCCATAACAATGACAACTGAGATAGAGAGGGTGTAGATCATAGAATTTTGAAATGTTAGTGTAAGGTGGAATGAAACTGTAAGATACACCATCTTGTGTTTTTTTTATATTTTAATCTTCTCATACATTCCAGTGTGCATTACATTTCAGCAGCTCCTTGTAGATGTAAAGTGGCAATCAAGTTTATTTAGTGTCATAATCACCAATGTCAGAACAAAAAGAAACTTAACGTAGTTGTTTCTGCATTGCAAAACTAAGTTAACAAAAAATAAGTTTGAAAATAATAATATAGTAGTTGTATAAGTACTATAGTTTGTAATAGTGTAAAGTTTGAAGTAGTAGTTTAATAATAATATAGTCCAGAACATGCCATTGAGCAGGCAGGAAAAGATATCATTGCTGCAATAAAAGTAATAATAAAACACAGATGCTATTGAATTGTGCTAAAACCTACAAAAATCATTGTTTGTGTATTTTTGTGGCAAACACAGTGTTAAAATGAATTTTTTTGTTTTGTTTATAATGAAAAACAGTCATGAATTCATGATTTAGTCTTAGTGAGTACATTTGTTTTTATAGCAAGTGATTCAGCTACATAGTGTGATTTAGAATTTGTAGTAAAATAATGTACATTACTAATATTTATTTTGGTTATTTTTTAAAGAATTTTTTTATTTAATAGGTTTAAAAAATTTATTTAATAACAATTTTCAAGAATAAAAACTATTTTATTATTCATAGATGGTAATAAATAAATATTTTCTTTCATTCATGTCTTATTTGCTTAAGGTTGTAAGATTGTGTTTATGTATTTTATGATAGTTGTGCTGTCTGTGATATTTGTTTAGTAACTGCTTTTATTAGTAATAAAACTTTTAATTCAATTAATTATTTCAATTTTCTTTTGTTTCATAAAAATTATACAAATACATTAATTTGTGACAGCTGCCTTGAATGCTCAGTATTTGAAAATAATGGATGATTTTATACACAATAAGCTCTTGATTCCTGGTGTAGCTGTAATTTTTAACTATTTATCATTTATTTTTTAAATGTTCTAAATGTAGAAAAATTTGAATTTGAATAGAAAATTAATTGAACAACTAGAATGAAATTTTTATGTAGTGGTCTGTTATTATGAATTCTTTACTAAAATTAACAAATTTGAATATAATAATAGATTTGTATTACTTTACATGAATCTGCTTTATGGATTTGTTTCTCTGGTGTAATAAAGACTAGCTTCATAATGAGGTAATGGAAATAAAATGTAGGAATGCTGTTTGGGATGTTATGCGTATTTATACTGAATTGTTATAAATATTATGTCACTGAATAGTTTTATTATAGCATAGTTGTCCTATTAATGCAAGGTTTACATTATGTATCTTTTAATATCTTTTTTTATCTTAATTTATTTTCTTTTTTATTTCCTTATATGAAGTAAAGGAATTTCAACGGAGATATCCAATTTGACTAGTTACTGTTTATGCCGAGACACATTTGTATCTCCCATAACTCAAAAGTGATTAGCCGTAGAATGTTGAAAATTTTTATTTAGGTCTGTTGTAACGTCTAGTTGTGCACCTACCCTTTTGATTGCAATCGATTGGTCCAACCAAAAATGCCCAAAAAAGCACAAAATCCAAAACATTTAGATTTTGGATTTTTTTGTAACTGCAGTAATAAGCCCTTGTTGAGAACTTTTCAGTAATATATCATAAGTGGTACTTATTTTCATTGGTTCCAGAGTTATAGCCAAATACAATTTTAATTAATGAAATATTTGGATCTTACATGGGGAAGGCACATCGGTTCCAATCTGACTTCATATACATATATTTTTATAACTTTTTTTTTTTTTAATTTAAATATGTTTTTTTATTAAAAATTATTAACCTCTGGTTGTAAAAAAAAAAAAATTCAGTAATAACAATAAAAATAAAAAAAAATTAATAATTATGAAAAAAAATCAGAAGTTATTAGTGAAATAAAATTTTATTTACTTATCATTTTAACTCAAAACCTTTTACAATCAGAGGTTAATAAATATTAATAAAGGAACATATTTCAATTAAAAAAAAGAATAAATAAATAAACAAATATTTGTGGTATATTTATTTAAAACAAAAAAGGTTGATAAAAAATGTATTGAAGTTGGATTTGAACCGAAGTGTTCTTGGTTACTGATTCGACTTGTTCTCACTCACAACATACATCCACTTGAGCTACGTTGAACAAAATTAATATATAAACTAATATAAAATTTTGATATGAACACAAAAATATGTGATGCAGTGTCATGTCCACCACAATGCAATTGTGTAACTGCCCACTTTATTGGAATTGGAGGATTGTATCTCTCTTTCAAATGAAATAAGTTTAAATGAAATGCAGCGAACAAAATGTGTATATGTAGTCTAATAGGTGTACAAAAAATCATGTATCCATATCAAATTTTTTTATCTTGTATGTTGTTTATTATCTTTGCATCTTTGTGTGTTACTATTTATAATTTAGGGTAGATGCATACCACATGTGTATCACCTCATCTGTTTACGCTCTTACTCCTTGAGGATCCCCCATGCCAGCATCAGAAGCACCCTGACCCTCCCACTCTTTTGTGCGAGTGAGGCAAGGCATCCTAAGTAGAAGGGGTGCCTCCCTGGCCCTAGTTGTTGCTACAATTATATCCCCTTTTTTTTAAATCCTGTCCCTCAGTCTAGCAATATATTTAACTACAATTGCAAATACAAATATAACAGTTCCATAGCATCGCGATGTCAACTTCATCATCCAGATTCTGCTGTTGGTAGCAGTCCAATAGCAGGGGGGTATCCCGCTCCCCACTGTGCAGCCCTCTCTCTTTAACTCTCAGTATCCTGGAGGCCAGATTCAAGACCTTTTTCCAGAGTATGTCTTTTTCCTTAGAGTATGTACTCCACCAGGCTTTCCAGAGTTAGCCATCCCAGGCCTAGTAGATTCTTGGTGGCCTTCCACCTTCTGCACTGGAAGAATAAATGCGTGTCCACTTTGCTGCAGTAGATATAGGCTGGGTCTGTTCTCCTTTGAAACTTGTACAAGTACAAGCTGAATCCCCCCTTGACCCTACAGGAGTTGGGTAAGGTAGAAGTTCACCTCACCAAATCCCTGCCGGAGCATGGCTCCAGTCGCGGTATCAACTGCCTTGACCCAGACCCCTTTCTCCCAAAGTGCCTGCTATTCTAGTAGTAGTCTCTGTGCCTCCTCCTTTGTGGTTCCATTGTGCCTTCTCTTAAGCTCGAGTACCCTGAGTTGGATCGGGGACACTGCTGCAGTAACCCCCTCCGTTATGTTTGACACGATTCTGTAGGCCGCTGTTATTTTGATATTGGCTCGACAATGGAGAGAAGCTATCCTACATACATTCCTTTTTTCTCTCTAGCACTGCATGTCATGTCAGAACCGCACATAGAAGCATCAGTGTAACCACTGAGAGCATCAGTTTTCATTTGCTCATCTGTGGCCCCTCCTTGCTGTGTAGCAGCCTGCCTGGGTGAGCTAGAACCTTTTCTGCCCTGTCTGACACCTCTCTCAAGTGAGTGGTGAATCAACTGAACCGATCTAGCCATACTCCCTAGGTACTTGGTATTCTAGGTACCTGGTCTTCTTAACTGTATAGTTATCGACCCAAGCTGATATCTTTTGCAGTTGTTTTTTGCTGACTATGGTGACTGCAGATGTCTTGTGCAGTGTCAGCTGTAGACCTCTCCTCCAAAGCCACTCACTTACCATTCTGACAGCGCTACTGGTGATCTTCTACACTCGATCTTCTGTTTGTTCAGATACCAACAGGGCCAGATCATCGACATATGCGATCAACTGCGTGTCTCCTAGAAAGACCTCTCATAGCAGACCATTATACACAGACCTAATATCGAGCCCTGCAGCACCCTTCCATGCATGTTGAATTCGACAGGGCCTTACTCTGTTTCTGTTCAAAGGATCCTGTCCTTCAGGTTCTTGTTGACTACAGCCAGAGGTAGTTGCTCATCCCCTGGCCTGCAGCTCCTCTATAATTGAACTCCAGGGGATACTGATAAAAGCATTCTGAACATCAAAGAGAAGCACCAGTGGTATTCTCAGGTGGTTTTAGGTACCAGCTGCCCTTTCTATGGCCCAATCTGTAACCTGTCATAGCATCGACAGTGAAACTTCCCTTTACAAAACTGCACTGGATCTGGGAGTAACCGTCCAAGGCCATAAGCTTGTTTTTAATACACTCTGTGATCATTCTTTCATAGATCTTCCCGAATGTGCTTATCAAACACAAGGGGCGGTACTTTGTCTTCCTTCCTGGTGGGGCTCCCTGCTTTTGAAGGAGTACCAGTCTACTATTCTTCCAACAGTGTAGGAAATCCCCCTTACTTAGGGCCTCATTGAACAAATCCAGCACCAGCTAAGGATGTTGGTTTGTCAGGCATCTAATCACTGAGTCCAGGCAGTGCCAGGACTTTTCCTCTCATGTACTTGCACAACCGCCCACTTCAGTTCTTCCATTAAAAACTTGGTGACATACTCATTTTCTATCTCTGTTCATCCCTCCAGCTCTCTTCCTTTATTATGAACAGAGATAGAATAGCCCCCGTTGTCTGATTTCTAGAAAGCCAGAGGAGGCGCCTTCCAAATCTCTTCACTACATCAGAGCTATTAGTAAAAATTTTCAATTTATGCATTTTAATTACAATGAATGTAAATTAATGTTACTTATATATCATACCTAATAGTTCAAAGTACTATTTATATACTACTTTTTACATTGCCTGTTCATTTACATGACAATTATATTTAGTAATCTATTGTAATTATTCAGATTACTTTCACATTTATTATTTTATAATTCATATTTTGTTGACCAGCATAATGAAATGTGAGAATACATTACAGTTACTTAAAATTGTAAATGGCTTGCTTTTGAATTATGGAGTCAATCCTGTTCTGAAAGAATCTTTTAATTAATTGAAAATCCATTTTTGAAAAGGTTTTGGAGTGAATTATTTGTATCTCACTTTCTATAGTGGAGTTGTTAATTTCTCCCTTTACTTTCAAAGCAACAATTGAAATACATCAGATTATAAAAGAACCTAACAAAATAGTTACTGAAAAATCAAGGAATTCAACAACATACAAATCAGATTGCACTGTAATTGCATTAAATTCTACTCATACTCTGGCTGATTAGACGCCCACAAATACAAAGAACAGTACTTTTACCCTAAGTTGTTTATGTCTTTTAAGTCAGTTTTTCCAAATCACTTTGTAGAAGTAAAACTCATGTATAAAGATATTAATCGTGATGTGAAAATTTATTTATTAACAATAAATTTGATAAAACCAATACAATTGATGAACAAACATAACAAACGTATATTTTTTTATTAGATATTTAAAGTTTTCCAAATCTGTTTAAGGTAGGTGCCATTAAAAACAGTGCTGCTAGTAACTTTACTGAAAAAGATGCTGATAATATGCTCTGAAATGCCTTTGAAAAAATATGTTCTAAATAATTTGAAAACAGGAGGTTAAAATTATCGCTTAAAACAAACTTAGTTTTTGGAACACAAATACAAATCGAATAGTCCTTGTTCATTAAGAACAAGTTCCACTTTGTTTTAATTGTAAGCTACATTTTTATAATTAATGACACACAGATTTGTGTGTGCAAAACTGTGTTCATATAAACATGTAACATATAAATAATTTTAATAATTAAACCAAATCTGCTAATAATTTTGGTGGAAATATAAGGTGAATAAAGTTGTCAGTGTGGTATTTTTTATTAACTATATTTAAAAGAGGGCACTGAATGCACAACATGAAGCTTTTTGAAACTTTATTGCCATGTACTAAAATGTTCTAGAAGTTTCTGAAAATAAGAAATAAAATTTTTTTATTATTAAACAAATTTGATGTAGAATAATATTTTAAAAATGTAGCCTGGAATTAGTAATTTTTATAATACTTAATGATTTTACCTGAGTATTATTATTAGTAGCAATGATTTTTTTTTTACAACCAGTTAAAAAGATTCTGTAACAAGTAATCTGGGGGTTTTAGTTTCAAGTATTTCTTTTTTTTTTTTGAATTTTAAAACTAGTTTTGTATAATAGAAAGCCACAGAAACTTTATTCATAGTGCAAGGTTAAATCTAAAATTAAAACTTTATTACTAAAAAATTCTTAATAAATTTGCAATTATATTGCTATGTTAGATGTATTTGAGGTAAAAAAACCGGGATTGAATTGCAAAACTTTCCTGCATGTGTCTGCCAAGTTATGCAATTCATTTTTTCAATTTGATCATTTTAAGCTTTATTTGTATTTGTATGATAAAATAATTTCTTTTTATTAAAAAAAAATAATCAAAATTATTATTTTTTTTTTTAATTTATGTAAAAATGTATTTATTTTTTGTAAAAAAAATTTTTTTTTAGAAAATTAAAAAAATATTTTTTGTATATTAACATATATTTTTATTTTTTAACTATCTAAATATTTTTATTTTTACCATAGACCATTGGAATTTTTATATTGGTTTGAAGGCCTGCTTATGTAGATGTAGATACCTAAAAAAATTCTCCCATTAACTCCTTTTTTTAAGAAAGATATAATTAAAAATAGAAAATATATATAATCATTTATTATTAAATCAATTTTTTCTGTAATTTGTGATCTTGTTAAAAAATAAAATTTCTTGTAAGAAAGATTTTTGCTTAAGTGTCCCATGAAATTTTATACAGCCAAAATATAATAGTCCTCTTTTTCCAATTTCTGCAAACATTTAATACATTCTTTCTCCTTGAAGGTAGTACCTATCTTCAAAATTTAAAAGAAATCGGTCGCTGGAGTCCAGAGTTATTAGATCAAATGCAGGCCATACATACCTACGTATGTATGGCTGACAAAAATAATTTTTTTGGAGTTTGGAGCACTGGAATAAAAAAGTCTTTTTCACAAATCACAATTTGTTTCAGTATATATATATATATTTTTTTTTTAATAAAAATAAAATGTCTTCTTAAGGCACAAAACTTATAAAAGACCATTTAAAAAACAATTCTTTTTTCTGACATTGTATGTTTTTCTGTTATTGCTGCCTGCTGAAGTAGCAAATGTTGTTAAAGCTGGGAAAGTAGAAATAAAAACTGAATTTTACTTTTCAAAGTGTTTTTAAAAATGTTGACTGCTGAATAATAATAATAGGAGAATGACTTGTACAAAATTAAAAAAACATTTGATTGTAAAAATTTGAAATTTTTGACAATTTTTTTTTTACAACAAAACGTAACTTATTTTTAAGAACATTTGCAATATGCATAAATTTAATTCAGATAATTAAAAAGTGAAATATTCCATATGCACATTAGAGATCATCCTACACCTTATGTAATGCATACAATGCCAAGTGTTAATAAATTACACAACCTATTTACATAAACTAACAATATACTATTGCTATAACAATGAAATGCAATGTGTCTATATTCCAATTGAATTCAATATAAAATAATAAAAATAATAGATCTCAGTTAAAATTGTAACTGAAGCAACATATTATTAAATTTATAATTATTCACCATTTGTTTTCATTTAAAGTGTTCTTAAAAATAAAGATCAAGGATGTATTGTATGAATATCTGAAATTAACAAGCAGGACTGGTTGCAATTTTTATTTCATTAATGATAAATATGATGTTATATTTAAAATGAGTAATTAAAATAAATGTGATGTTGGTTTTTTTCTATTACAATGTTGGTTCAATTTTTTTTTATTGGAGTACAATACTTAATGACTGTACTAATGAACATGCTATAAAAAATTGTGTTTGCATTACTTTTGTGCCTGTGTTAAGTGCCATAACTATAACTGGGTTGTTGATGACCTGACATGAGATGACAGTTATTCAAAATGGTACAACTATTTTCTTTAATAACCAATCATTAAATGTCAGGCTTATTATAAAAGGTGAGCTGAAAAGTTGCCTTCTTTACAAAATATACTGTTGTGTTACAGCATGCCAAGCTGCCTGAAATCCAGGTAATATTCCACGTTGAAAGGAACAATTTCATTCTAGGGACAGGATGTATAGTGAATATTTAGCCAATCCTTTGTGTATTAACTAATAGGATTGGCTGATTAGTGAATGTTATTTATCTCTGAAAAAATTGCTTGTATCTTAGGTGCTCTATGTGTTCAATCATAAGAAAGACTGTTACTTATTCATTTAAAGCAATAAATTAAATGTACTCTTTTTGTAATGAATATTTATTATTCATATTGTCTTCTCTCATAGGGAAGAATGGGTTATACATGCACACAGTATTTTGACAAGAAATGTAATATTGTTCTATCCTACCAAATATACCATTTAATATGCATTGTATAAGACTGTTGCATTGTATATCTACTTAATTTGCCAGGGTTAGGTTATTTTGTCTATATCCAAGTAAAGGCTTTCCAAAATTGTGAAACAAAGGTATAAGTACAAACTGGAGGATCCTTATCAAAGTTAAGTTTTTAATAATCACAGGAAAAATTATAGCTTAAAATTGCAATTTTATAAAATATTCACAATATGTATTTACATGATGATATAATAGTTTATACAAAATTTATATTCTTTAATTATTGTGATAAATTACAAATTTAGTTTTAACATTTTTGAAAAATGGAGTAAAAAAATGATTAGTTCAATATAAGTGTTTTATGTCTTGTCATGCGTTTTATGATCTTTTACAAGGTATTCTTAATCATTTTTTTTTAGGCTGTATGGAGACATTTTGTTATTAGTACTTAGTCTTTTAATAATAAGCAATTAGAAAGAAGATCATCCATTACAGATTTAGTTGTTTTGTTTAATACAGTATAATAAATTAATATTTAACAAGAATATAAACTTAATAGTTATAAATACTCAAATTAGATTTATTATAAGGTTGATTAAATCTTTCACTGTACTCAGATCAATTAACAATTCCTCATAAGAGGTAACTTGGATAACTGTAAGATATAAGTTAAAACTTGATTTCATCAGTCTTTCATCAGTTTTATAAAAAAAATATGTCATTAAATATAGGTATTTTTACAAGTAATAAATGAGAAAAAAAAAGTTTTATATCATATTTAAATTTTGAATTTACTGGATTTTATGATCCATACATTTAATAAAATGTGATTCTGTAACAGAAAAAGTTTTGTTCTTAAAGTTGCAAGAGGAAGTGAATACTTTAATTTGTTTTCTTTTTTTGTTATATTTTAATGAGAAGCAGCTTAAATAATAGGCATCTGCTATTTCTAGTCCATTTATATGTTTCATTTTATAATACTTACTTATATTAGGTGTTTCATGTTCTTTATTTTGAGATGAATGAATAATTCAGTTCCGTCCCTCTGATTCAGTTGGTAGACCTTTATAATGATTTTGTGCATAAATGTCCTTATATGGATTTGTTCACTAGGAACCAAATATTTTTAAATTTCACATGTTTGCTGCTTTGCAATGTTTTATAATAATTTAACTTTCAATTCTATTGAATTTTCATATTTTATATTCAGTGCCCACTTTTAACTGCACAATGTATTTGTTTACTATGGTATAATTATATATATATAAAATGATTACATGTTGCAATTTATTAATCTTTGCAAGTAAAAGCATTTTCATTGTTTATCTTATTTGTTCTGTTTTTTTTTTAATTGTTCTTTTTGTATTTCCTACCAAAATTGTTGTAAATACATTAATTTGAGTTTATTTTTTTGTTATTTTCATAATTTTTTTTTCAAGATTTGGTTTGAAAATTATCAAAGGTGTTAACATTATTTTCTATTGATATGCCTGACTTTAAAGTTTGGTGTTTTTGTAAACATTATTTTAAAGTTTGGTGTTTCTGTAATGTAAGATCCTCCTATCATTGTCTTTTGACGGGATGATCACTGTAAATCAAATTAATAATTAACAGGTTTTTGCTTTGTTTCAGGCTGCTAATAAAACTGTATCCAAAGATTGTGAAGACCTCAAGGTGAGTTAAAAAAAATATCTATTATTATTATTATTACTGTTTTTATTGATAAAATAGTAAAACTTTTCTCCAAGCAGAATCGATTGTTTGTTAATTTAGAGTGTTCATTGTGTTAACATAATATGTTATTAATATGCTTATACATCAGTGTTGTAGTCAAAAAATATATGTATTCTTTATGTTTAAGATTGGATTGGATTATTTTTATGAGGATTAATGATAGTGATGTTACGGGAGTAGAGACTGAAACTACTCCATCTCTAAATTGAAGATGATAATTTTCCAAACTTTATTATATATTAATACTGCATTGATGAATTAAATGTGAATTAATTTCATTATATGAGAGCTATTCAGAAAGTAACTATTTTTTTTTTTGTTGTGGTTTGCAAAGGAGTGGCGGGTGGTGGTGTCATATATTGGCAGTCATTGCCTGACTCATTAGGCATCAATCTGTAGTACATGAAGGGACTGTAACATGCCTTAATTTTTTTCAAGTGTTTAAAATGTATGCCACTCTAGAAAATCTTGCCATTTGTGAAATGATATAAATAATTAGATTTTTTTTGGAAAAAAACTGCAAACCTATTGAGATTTATCTGGAACTGTATGATGTTTATGGGAAAATAATCAGATTGAACGTTGTCGAAAGTGGTTGTAATATCTTCAGTGTAAATTTTATTTTAAATTTTTCTTAAGGCCAAGATTGAAAAATAGGAAACTGATAATTCAGGTTGTTGGTTATTAGTTATGTTGAGATTAAGTGATTGATGGAGAAAGAAATTGTTATACCAAGTCAGTCAACTGATTGATAATACAAAAAGCTCATCTGTCTGTGTGTATGTGTG
>JAAAKQ030510889.1:0-19697 GCA_010016005.3 Zanna intricata
CGGCCTTTCATCCGGAGGTCCCGGGTTCGAATCCTGGTCAGGCATGGCATTTTTCACACACGCTGCAATTCATTCATTTCATCCCTCTGCAGATATACTTAATTGTGATTCCAGAGGTTAAACAAAAAAAAAAAAAATATTCGGGAGTTTCCACACCCCAATTTAGAACATGATTAGAAGATGTTATATTAAAGTCGGTCCCTGTTTTTTTTTATTTTTTACCCTCCGGAACCACCGTTAAAGTATATCTTCAGAGGACCGGGATTCGGACCCGGGACCTCCGGATAAAAGGTCGAGACGCTACCACTCGGCCACGGAGGCCGGCCTGTTACGAAATTATAAGTATACATCAGGTTTTAAATAAGCACAAGTAGTCATTTCATTTTTAAATTGTTCGATTTACTGACTTATTTTATATAATTAACCAAATTATTTTATACTTGTGATGATTTTAAGAATTTTTCAACCATATTAACCGCACAACGTTTTTCTGAACGTTGATTTCTGGGTATATTTTCAGTTAAAGAATTATCGTTTGATTCAATTGATGCAGTTAAATGTTTCATCCGTATTCTTCGAGTTAGCATGTTAGAAGCGGAATCTTGAATTTTTTATTCAACTCTAGAATCTCTTCAGATTTTAAGTTAATCATGTTATTGTTTATAATTTTTCTCGTTCTGTTCTACTACCTTCTTATATCTCTAACGGTTTTTTCAATAAATTTCAAAATTTTATTTTCTTGATCATGATCTTATTTGTTAATTTTTTTTTAATTCCCATTCATTTTCTGCTTGATCTCGTATTATAATTACTTTACTGATTGAATTACAAACTTTTCCTCCAATTAACACTTTTTATGTACTATTACATCTATTACTTACATCTCTTAATCATACATCTATTATTACACCTATTACTATGTTAGGTCTTATGAGTTCAGAACACATAAGTCCTGATTCTCATAAGTATAGTTAATTAGCTATATTGAGCTAATTAAGTATAAAATCTTGTGTATCTTTTGCATCTTTCTCGGTTACCTTACTCCGACTGCAAATTGAAATGTAAAATAAACTTTTAGTTACATTAAGTTTTTAACCTTACAAACATTGAAAGAACAACTCTGCTAGAATAAGAAATGCATTCTCAAAGATTAGATGCCAATAAAGGTTTGGCGTAAAGAGGTGGAACCTTCATTTAAAAATTTTGAAAATAGTTTACAAAAGATGTTACAACTTTTTTTCTTGTCTTCCAGTTTAATATTCGTTTAGTTAAATGCATCTTGTAAGATCAGTTAATTAAAAAAAAACTATGTCAATAGTTTTCGGGACTTTATTGAATAATTTACTTTAACGCGCAGATAAATTTCAAACATGGTTAAGATAAATACTTGCCGGAAGCTTTGTTAAAAGCCTCAGTCTTTTGTACTGCTTGTGCATCATTAATTTTACTTATTCTCTGTTATTTAAATTATTTTGTTGTGTTTATCTACAATCAGAACAGGATGTTTTTATATATCTTTTCTTAAGTTTACTTATAAGGCGAATTCCAGTTGCAAAGTAGTCAACTCCGTATCTTTCCACTTCTTTTGTTTAGATCCGATTTTGCTAATTACTTGGTTACTTTACCCTTTAATATATTATTTTCTGTTCTGGATTTTATCAATGTATTATTTACAAGTATCACCTACTTTTGCATTAAGAAATTTATTAAATTTATTCAATTAATTGCTTGTTAATTAATATGAAGAGTCTCTATCATTACTTATACTGAGATAATTAGGTATCAAGTCTTGTTCATCATTTGCATCTGTCTCGTTACCTTACTCCTACTCCAAATTCAAATTGAAATGTAAAATAAACTTTCAAATACATTAACTTTTTAAATTAAAATACTGAAATATGTCTAAATTAAAAATGGGGTCATGAAATTTTTTTATAATTTTTTTTTTCATATATCTGAACATATTTATTTTTAAGAAATTTTGTTTGATAAAAATTCAATAGTCAAATTGAATCTTGAATTCCTTTTAATATCTTTTGTAATATGCCTGTAAGAAACAACATTTGAAGAAATCAGAGTTTTTCTAGAATTTCAGACTTTTATAAAAAAAAAAATAATAATAATCGGTGAGGGAAAATGTGGACCTAGTTGTAATAAAACAAATAGAGTTACAAGTGTATATAATGTTAACAGTTCAAGTACCGACTAAATCTGATCTAAAGTTTCATAGGACACAGTATACGGAGAGGAGATTTTATTTTATCACACAAGCAAAACCAACGTATGCGCGAAACTGTTTCCGACATAGTTTTTGTTTTTACCTCTGGGACTACTATTAGGTATTGCTTCAGAGGATGAATTCATTTTTAGCGTGTGAAAATGCTATGCCTGACCTGACCTCCGGATGAAAGACCGAGACGCTACCACTCTCGCCATGGAGGCTGGAGTTTCCGACATAGTTATAAAAAGCCAAAATCACGGTAAAAATATATAATTTTTTTGTTTATTTATTTTTTTTAAATAAATGATTTTTATCGATAAAGAGACTTTTTTCTATTCAGCTTCCAGAACCAGCGTAAGGTACTAATTCAGAGAATGAGTAAGGATGAATGTAAATGAAGTGTAGTCTTGCACAGCCTCAGCTCGACCATTCCTGATATGTGTAGTTAATTGAAATCCAACTACTAAAGAACACCAATATTCACAGTCTAGAATTCAAATCCGTATAAAAGTTATTGCCTTTACTGGGACTTGAACCTTAGAACTCTCGACTTCGAAAATCAGTTAATTTGCGATGAGATCAGTTAATTTGCGATAAAGAGACCTGGAAAAGTAGTTCTGTCAGCTGAAAAATATAGAATCTTGTCTGGAAACGAACCTGGGATCTCAGTTTAGCATTCAGAGATGATACTGACTGAGCCGCCAAGGCAGTCAGAAATGATTTAATAATCCATTAATCTACTTCAAGTTTATTTCTAAATACCATAACAATTAATACATACTTTGACCATGAGATTTCTGTTCATCTACAAAATATGTTTACTATAATGTTAAAAATTGTAGTGTCAATAATATCTGTGTTTAGATTTTTTAGTGGTGATTGTTTTATTTTTTTTTTTTAATTTATGAATGTGAATGAAGTGTAGTCTTGTACAATCTCTAATAAAAGTTACCAGTCACAAAGTTAATCGCTTTCAGAATATTACAAAGAAAGAGAAAATAAACTTAAAAATTAAGATAAAAAAAAGCTGCTGATGTATTACACTTGTAACTACTATATTTCTAGTTCTGAATGTTGAAATTTAAAGCCAAATTTGATGAAAGTAAATTTTTAATCGTCTATATTCTGGCGTCTAGCTTCCGGGATTAGATGGAACAATTTGCTATTTTTTTTTCGTCAACCGAGTAGCTTTTTAACATTTCCTGCTTATGTGTAGAAGATTTATTTCCTCGTAGAGAAAAAATGCAGTGTCTAGTAATACAAAACTGCACTCGACCAACACCGAATTAAACCTTTACCGGGCCCTAGACAAAATATAAATTTGGGGCCTCATTTATGTAAGTTTCAGACAACTTCAAACAAAAGTTGGAAGAATAGTCAGGAAATTGCCTTTTCTTCATCAGAAAAAATACCGCCTTCTCATATTTTTATTTGATTTTTAACAACAAAAAAATTTTTTTTTTCTTTTTTTTCAATTTAAATAATTTTTAAGGTTTACTTATTTTTTATGTTTTCAAAAAATACTCACCGTGTCTTCCAAGGGGGCATGGGATCCCCATTAAATAACAAAAATTTCTGAGAGTTTGGACAACTTAACCAAAATGGCGGCCATTTAATATTTTTCACAGATATTTTCAGAAATAGCCTACAGTACAACACAAATAGTGGTCTCGTACTGAAATACATAATTTTCAGGTCGGAGCATTTGTTAAATTTAACCTATTAGTGTTTCACTGTTGTGCATTGATTTAAGAGGGATTTATCCATTTTAGCATTTAGTATTTAAAAAAATATGCTATATAAAGTTATACCTGCAAATTCTTCCTTATTACTTTTTTGAAGTCTTCCTTACAGATTGACGTTAATTTCAGGTATTGAATTTTTTTACGTTTGTACAATATGATATTTAAAAATTTGATGTTTGTTTTTTTATTCTTATTACTTATGATGCAATAATAACTGTAAAAAAATTGTTTAAAAATTGTTCTGTTAATGAAACTTATTGCAGAGGTTATATTGAACATTGCAAATATGTTTAGAATTTACCGAAAAATGTACATACGTATTAATTCTTAAGAAATAAATATGTATAAAATACAAAGAATGAGAGAGAGAGAGAACAGATAACCAAAGTGTCCGTTGAGGTCGCTCAGCGACCTTGAGACTAAGAACCATTAACGACCTTGACATTTCCCTACGATTATCGTAGTTTAATTATACGTAAATAAAATACACACCTGAAAGAATACTTTTGCTACACCTCCTACCATCTCAACAGGCCCATCTTGACCGTCATAATCATTTGTACTCTCATAACGTTATTATGATTATTATTTTATTACTATCCTTGTTATTACCTTTACTGCTATCCCATCATAGTTGTAGACCCGTTATCCTTTAAAATATATTTTTCAGTAAATTGCATACATACAAAACATAATATCGATAAATTTAGTATTATTGGTAATGGATTGTTGCAATCATCTGCTTTGTGACCATAACTCTAGCGCATATCTGAAATGTATTTCTCTACTTAATTACTTTTCAGTTAATACAATTATATTCTTTTAAAACTAAATAACATTCATGTATTTTAAAATTTATATATCTTCTTTTTTAGAATTAATCCTATTTCCGTATGAATCTTTAAAATGATATTTACGGTATTTACTATTATAAAAAGAAACGAAGTAGACACTTGTCCTTCAAGATGATGTCTTGACGTCCATGATATTCTCGACGTTCTAATCTTTATATACTGTAAAAGTACAAACGGTCGGTATAATTTATCTGATGATAATAATAATAATAATGGTATTTTCTATATTTTATGTTTGCGTGTGATGTGATTAGATCACTAAATACGCACACAAACACACACACACACACACGAATTCTCAAACATATTTTTGAAATGTGTGCTGACGTCAACTTTTACTGTGATTTAATTGATAATATACAGAGCTTATAATGAGATATTTTTCTTTTTTAATTATTATTATTTACTGAATTATTTTATGAAAAAAATTCATTAGTGAAAAAATGGTTAAGTAATGAATTACAACTGTAAGTTTAATGAAGTAAGCAATGTACAGCTTTCAAATTAATCATCAAGAAAAAGTACATGAATTTTATTTCTTATCCAAATTAATGTTAAATCAGTTCGTTTGCATCATCAGCTTAAGTTCACATTCATTAGCTGTTCAGGAGCATAATACTGTAGTTCCAAAATAATACTTCTTTATCACTTCTTCTTATTTCTTTTATCACAAGAAATTATTATTTTCTTGGTTTTAAGCGTTTAAATTTTGTTTTATATTAGTAATCTTTATTATATCCAACTGCAACAGAGAAAATTCAACGTTACAAATTTATAATTTAATTTAAAAGATCTGGTGTGCACACTAAATGACTTCTTTGTACCGCTATTGAATTTCATATACACATTTTTTTTTTTTTAAATTGAAAGTACATAAAATTCTATTTCATTAATAACTGCTGATAAATTTTTTTTATTGTTATTAATTATTATTTATCGTAAAGATTTTTTTACAATCAGAGGCAAATAATTATTTATAAATCAATATATTTAAATTTAAAAAAAGTTTAACAGAAAGAAATAAGTTTCATTCGAATCGATGTGCCGTCCCCGTGTAAGATCCAAATATTTCATTAATTAAAAAATAATGTGGTTATAATTCTGGAATCAATGAAAATAAGTACCACTTACGATATATCGTTGAAAAGCTCTCAACGAGGACTTATTATAACAGTTAATTAAAAGTCCAAAATCAATATTGTTTTTAGAATTTGAGCTTTTTTGGACACTTTTGATTTAGTCGATTGCAGTCAAAAGGGGAGATGCACATCTAAATGTTGCAATAGTCCTCAGTCCAAAATTTCAGCATCCTGCGGCTAATCGTTTTTGAGTTATGCGAGATACTTACAATCTTACGTGCGTACGTACAAACGTCACGCCGAAACTAGTTAAAATTAATTCAGGGATTGTCAAAACGTATTTTTCCGTTGAAATCTGAAAACCAAAATTATTCCCGATCACTTCCTTTACTTCGTACAAGGAAGTAAAAATGAAAAACTTCATGAATAATTTGTAAGGAATTTGGATATAAATATAATTTAAAACGAATTATGTTATTTATATTATTACTTAAATATTAATTCTATCTAATATTTGGTTTATAAAGCCAGAAATATTGTTTCTTTTAATAAATTAATGTTATTATTTATAAATACACACACCCATGAAATACATGTACAGGATACATTCATTAATATATCCCTGTATATATATATATATATATATATATATATATTACAAAAACTGTAAAAACCCAACATCTGATATTAAAGGTTTTTTTAACTCTAAATTAAGACATTTAAGCTATTTATATTGTTCATTTTAAAATATAGTCGTTGATTTAAACTAAAATTATCGCGCGCGTGCGAGCACATTCACACCCATTAAGAGAGAGTTGATTGACTGGGTAATAGAGGAGAGATTATTACACTAAACAAAAGAAAAGAAAATTTTAAAAATAACCAAATAGTTGTAATAATATTAAGCAGTAGTATGTTAATATACATTACACTCAGTCTTTAGAGCCTACAATATCCTTCAAACATTTGTAGTCATTTTGAAGTTTTTCCTCTTCCGTAATTATGACCTCAACAGTATCCATTCATGAACAGTGTTCAACACCCTTGCAAACGTTTTTCTGTCTTAATGAATGAATTGCTGGAGTTAGTTTATTGAACAACCGTCAACCCAGAGTTGCATTGTTGTTAAAATATATCTGAAATCTGCAACGTTAAGAAGTTTTTTGGACGAGTATAATAGTCGTGCACCTTTACTATTGCAGAATAGTAACGTAGCCTATAATAACTCACCAGGCTGATCTAGTTAAAACGCGACATCGCAAATCTCTGATTTCGAAGTCGAGAGTTCTAAGATTCAAATCCTAGTAAAGGCAGTTGCTTTTATACGGATTTGAATACTAGATCGTGGATATCGGTGTTCTTTGATGGTTGGGTTTCAATTAAATACACTTCTCAGGAGTGGTCGACCTGAAATTGTAAAAGACTACACTTCATTCACATTCAAACATATCATCTTCATTCATTCTCTGAAGTAATACCTTACGGTAGTTCTGGAGGCTGATAAGATAAAGAGAGAATATTAATGTAAATTAACTTTTCGTAGGGTTATATTTTCAAAAACATGTGCATTATTTTAAAAATATATTTCCATAAATATAGAGTGTTAGGTTTTTTCTTTTTTTAAAAAAAAAGAAAAGAATTTTATCTTAAAATGATTGATTTTGCACTCGTATAACTTTCTTCCGATGTTACCACTTCCTTACGTTATTTAAGTTACAATATAAAATGTCAAAAAATGCGAAAAAAAACATACTGTTTATTTTCTACATTCAATGAAAGGATCTACATCCACTTATTAATTTATAGAGTTTAACTGACTAAATATAAAAATAGAGTTTTGGACGAACGGTTACAAAAGTTCTATGAATTGATAAAGTTATTTCAATAAGTATTTAACACCAAAAGCCTAACTGTGGCTGCCTAGTGATTCCCTTTAGAGTTAATGTAACAGATTTAGTTCTCTCACTGTTTAATATAACTTACAAACACAAATAATAAAAGCTATAAGTTAATATAAATAAGTTTGTAATTGCGTAATTTGAAGTTGAAAAGAAAGGCCATATTTTTTTTTCAGTTATTGGCCTGGAATAATTTTTTTGAAAACTGAGTTACCTGTTTAAAAAAAAATTATACAATCCTAAAAAAAAAAAAAAAAACGTTGTTTTTCTTCCACAACAGTACATACTTTATTGTTTTTACTCTTGTGTTTTAAGTTGTAAAACACAACAGTAATTTAAGTTATAAAAATAATAATTATTATTAGCTTTTTTTTTTTATTATTTTTACTACGTAGATAGAGATTGTTTTCTCTCTTTGGTAATCAATGACACTATATTTGCTTTGTTGAGATTTGATAACACTACACAACTGGTATAATTAAGTAGTGGTATAATACTAATTGGTATAGCAACATTACTTAAAGTTATAATTACTTACATAAGCCCTGTGCTTCTGATTGATTGATTGTCAGTCAGTATCCGATATCAAATTATTGTTTAAAATTAATTATGATGTTGAAAACTGTTCTAGCTACTGCAGTAATCAGTAGCCATCTTCTTTTTTATCCAAAGGGGAAAGCAGTTAGTCTTTTAACCCATAATTGTAGATTTATGTAGACTTCTTGATAGTGCTCCTCTCACTTGTTATAACAGGTGATACTGCTGTAGTGCTAATGGTGAAGCTCACACTAACCTTTAAGGCTGAAAATAATACCTTACATATGAATACGTAAAAAAAAGCAAAAAAAAAAAAAGCCGACTAACATTAGTGCATAATACACTTTCATTTTAGCGCTGAGGTGTGGGTAATTTTAACTTGACCACATTTGTTCCCGAACTAAATATTCCCAATTATCATTTATTAATACTGGTACTACAACGGTAGCATTTGAATTATGCATCACTGGAAAGAAAGCTGGGGAAACACTTACAGTAAAAGGGTAATATCCTCTGACGTTCTTCATAATATATACTAGTGTATATCCTCTAAAGAGCAGCTAGTTTTGTTTAAAAAAATTACAATTGCTACTTGGTCTGAAAGAAATCTCACTTGAAAAATTGATTAAAAAATTGGTAAAATGAATACTACTGTAAAATGATCGAATAATTTTAAAATAGATTTTCGAAAAAATTTCGAAAAAGAGAAACGTTGTGTAACCTTTTAAGTCTGAATTTTTATATATTTTCACTGAAAAGATATGTATTGTTGTCTTGTTATTGCATTAGTTTAACTAATATTCTGTTTCGTCTTTCATGAAAGAGAATGATAATAAAAATACCCACACAAATAGGATAAAAAAGTTGTATATAATTGTGATTTTATTATTTTATCTCAAAGAAAAACATTAAATTTAATATTTATAATTGTTAGTGACAGATGTAAGTTTAACGGTTGGGTTTAATATATTACTGTTACAAATTCTGTTAGGGGTGAATATAAAATAACGTAAAGTATTAATGTTACTTATAAAGATTACTTAAATCAAAAAAAACTACCATGAATTTTAATGAGTATATCGGTTAATTTCATGCCATCCCATAAATAACAGGTTTTTTCCCTGATTTTTGTGTAGCTTGAAATCAGTTTCCACAGAAAGGTAGAAATACCGTAATCATTATTGTAAATGTTCAAAAGCATTTAGTATTATTTCACAGTTGTATTGTTTATTGTTTTTTCTGTATCGTTAGATTTAGAAAATTAATATTTTTAATTATAATTTTACACGATAAAATTAAAATTTTAATTAATTTCTAAAGTTTACAATTACTCTCTCAAACGTAAAAAGAAACTTCCTGGAACTAAGTTTTTACATAAATTCTGAAATTTCCTAAAAATATTTTCATTCATTACTTTTGCGGTATACTTCTTTTATTTCTTAATTTTCTCATTCAAACCAGAAAATTTTCTTCTTTGAAACATATATTATTGTTCACCAAACTACCGTAATAGAGATCTCCTTAATTGAAATATATACGGTATATGTATCGGGAGCCTTCCACGACGATTAGTCTCATCATTTCTTAAATAAATCGAAGTGACATATAGGATTATTGGATTTTCCTGAGTAGAACATTTCGTAAAGAAATGTTTGTGGAAATTAAACTCATCTATGGTTTAAACGCAACACATTACTTTCAATAGTTTGTTATATAAATGTATTTCTTGTTTACTGGAATTACTCGTGGCGTCATCTTAATCGTATCGAACTTAATTCGCTCCTTCATTTCTCCGCAGAATGTTCTCGCTGGACTGCTTCGCAGAACTCCGTCGAACTTACACAACTCACATTTCGCAGCCTTCCTTCGAGGAACTGACATTGTAACGTCTTGTCTCGCAGCATCTCCTAACGGAACTCACATCGCAGGACTCGCACAACTTTCCTCGCTGGACTGACATTGTGGCATCTCCCAGACTCACATCTCGCGGAACTGTCTTTAACTGATCTTCTTGGGGGTATTTATGCTTATAGCCTCTTTATCTGCCGGACAGGACCCAACTCGAAGCGTGAGAACAATCGACCGAGGATTTCGTTCCTATGCATTCCAAACCTGGTCTGGTGACTTTTCTCACGGTAGAAACATGTATTTAGGTGGATCAGCGGGCAGTATAACAAAAGTGATTAATAAACAGACTGTTACTTTACTAAAAGGGTTCAATTTCGTCCTTTTTGGATTCCTCCAATTATTATATTTTCTATTAATTACATAATAATTGTTAGGAAACAGGTACTCAGGTCCTCTACATCGGTCTTATTACAGTATATTCCCAGGAATATATATATATATATACACACACACATTTTTCCCCAGAAATTCTTCCCCTCCCCCCAAGAAAAAACCCAAGAAACTAATATAACAATTTAAAAAGCATGTTTATCAATGAAAATAGTTTCTTTTATCATCAGAATAATTAATGAATTAGCCTTTAGCATAAATCTGTGTTCAACTTTTATTGTACAGGCTGTTGCACTTATTTCCTGATGTGACCTTTGTTTACTGATTAATATTCTTATATATGGTGTTTTTTATTGTTTCAGGTATGTAAAATGGCATTTCATCATGGAACATAACATTGAAGTAGTTACGTTGATTACTGATGTACTCGTAAGTTCAACGTTTTTATTTAATCGTTTATAAAATTAATGAAGTAATTGTTATTATCAGCACTTTGACGAAATAATGCTTCAAATAGTCAAATTTGGAAAAAAATTATTCCTGTGTAATTGAAGAATCCAAAAATGTTATATCGTAAGCCAATTAGATACGCTTTTAAGTACAAATTAATTTACTACTCGATCTGAGTAATTTAGAAACACTTAGCTTTATTATTGTATTAAATAAAGTGGAATGTACCTTTTCTTTGAGAAACGTAAAACGTATGTAAGTTTTATAATTTATTAGTAAATAATTTTACTTTTATGGTTGAAAGTTTTCCATCGAACAAAAACCTACGTACCTTTTCTGTTTGCTGGGGCAAGCAGAACAGGTAGGTAACAGACTAAACTAACTGTTTCTTCTTTGCTAGTCATTTGGAGTTTCGTTAAATGCTCACAAACACAAATTTGAGGAATATATTCGGCTTACGCAAAATTAAGACTTGCATTCAAGAATGTTTGATTTAGTGAATGGATGCATTGTAAAGTAGGCACCCGAACATAATAAGCTAGGGCTGTTTATTTAGCTCCTGTAATAATAATTTCTTCAATCTTCAAAGTCTTTGTTGAAGTAATAAAAACTTAATTACTTTTAATTTTTTTTTTATATCATAATGTTTTTAACTTATAGAGTTTTAATTAGAATTAAGGGATTTTTATTTTTTTCGGACGCTATGAGTTTTAACTTTACTTTTTCTAAAGAAATTCACTGTCAACTCATCATTTCAGATTAGCCTTATGAAATAGCCGGTTGATGCTGCTATGGTATGGATAAACCACTGTTCCTTTCGGTGACAGAAACTTCAGTTAAATTAATATTGATAAAAAATTACGTATGTTGGAATAAAGTTATAAGTGGAAAAATTCAAAGGACTTTCTTTCTCCGGTTAACGGGTCTCTTATGATAGTTTTAAAAGAATTTCTTCTTTGATGTAGATAAAAATTGTTGCAGATATCGCGAACTTTATTATTATGGTTTTAATTTTATGAATGATATGCAAAAAACCAAAAAATCGTTTAAAAATTCGAGTTGGCGGTGGGAAGGAAATGTCACCTATCTGTGGTTTTTATGCAGATAGAGTAACATGTGTATAAAATTAATTTCAATAGGTTTAGCTTACGAACTCGTATGGAGGACTCGTGTGGAAAAGACTTACCTAATTCATAGGAAAGACTTCTTTGTGTCCATGAGTCTGATAAAAATTTTAGTGGCTGTATTTATGTTCTGAGGCTACAGAGGTTATGACGAAATTTATTTATTTTTTTTTTTTACCAAAGATTCATTATTACTTTCCCGGCAAATTTACCTAGAATATCTATATTAAATGGTAAAATATGTTGATCATGTCAAAAATGGGGTATCGGGGTTTTTCCAAATGGTTAGATTGTAGAGTCCGCCTAATTCATCTAGACCAAAAAACGTTTGTTTGTGCGTCGTACTGCTTTTGGTCTTATACCGCAGGATTGACCAAATCTATTTTCTCGATTAGCTCAAATATTTCTAAATAAGGGACATTGATATTTTTTTCAAAATTTTTTTAGGGAAGATATCGCTAAAACCACAGTTTCTAGTTCTGCAGAACCATTTTTAGAGAAAACTTTATTTAAGAAAATTTGTTACCTATAATGCGCATATGAATAATCTAAAAACGTTTCTTCAGAAAATTTACCCTCACCTCTTAAATTTGAAATATATGTTTTTTTTGTTCTTTGGCTGATATCTCCCTTCAGTTTTTTTACAACTTTACAATTCATATATAGAGCTATCAAAAAATTCTTAAAATTTTTCAAAATTACTATGTAGAAAGGTTTTATACAATTTTTTTTCTTTTTCTCATTTAAGCCTTTATTGAAGTTGGGTGTTAAACTTAGCATAAGAAAATATTTTAAGCTTAACTTAAGGATATGAATAATTTCAGAAATTTGTGTTTTTTTTCTTGATGATTTCGTCACGACGTTTGAAGTTTGTGCGTGGGAATATGAAAATATGGAATTTTGTAGCATATGAAAAATGCCATGCCTCGTTCGGGGGTATCAAATCCGGGACCTCCGGATGAAAGGCCGAGATGCTACCGCTCCACCACGATATCGGAGAATTTGTATGGGAATTTATTTCCCTCACATCAAAAGAATATGCTTTTTGTTTTTTGGATCTAACTTTTAATTTTTATAGTTTATACCCGGGTCATGCAATACTTCCATAATTTTTGTGTAAATTAAAAATAAAAATACTTTATTTTTCTGCGAAAGTTGCCGAGTTATCTGAAAAATTGGCGTATAAGTGTCGGTAAGATTAGTTTTTTCGAAGAAATGATTGACTTTTATATTATTTTACGTTCTCTTTTTTTATCTTACATGAAAATTGTATAATCTGATGTCATGTATAACATCTGTTAATAAATGTATTTCAGTATAGAATGTTATTTAGATCCGTGATTCATTCGTAAGGATCTAAGTCAGGACGATACATTCAAGATGATCAATGATTTCTTTTTTAATTAAAAGTTTTTTTATTAATTTTGCACCTATATATCTCAAATTACATATATATATATATATATATATATCTCAAATTCCGTAGATGAGTAGTTAGAATTTATATTAAATTTCTTAGTTTATTTGATGTAGGATAAATTAAAAAAAAAAATTGAAATAACATTAAATGACGAGAAATTAATTGATGTTGGTTAGTATGATAATTATTTTAATAGAAAATTTAATTTAATATAATTATTTTCAAATTAAGTCGAAAGAATATTATTTAATTTAAAAAAGGTTTAAATTTTAATCTTTTTCCTGCCGCAATAAGTTTACTTTGGTATGAAGAGTAAGTTAATAAACAAAGGTCTTTTTTCTGCTGACCGCTTTCTCAGTTTCATGTCACTTTTTTGTGTGTAGGAATAAGACCTGTAATTGCAAACGTAATGAAAAAACTTAATTATGAAAAAGTAACAAGCATTTACTCGTAAAAATAAAAAGAAGAAGATTATTAGTTGCAGTAAGTCAATTATTATAACCATTTTAAATACATTTAACATCGTTTCCTAATGTTAACTGAATTCATCATGATTTTATTCTTTTTATCTGTTATTATAAGCAAATGAAAATTAATCATTTACCCATTACGATTTCTTAGAAGGTATTTAATTCCACTGGCTACTTAAAGCTAGTTTTCTTCGTTTTTCATTAAAAATTATCTTTACGGTGACAAAATAATTTAAATTAAAATAATAGTAATTTCTGTACCTTCCGTAGCTAAATAATTTTTTCGTTTAGAAGTAAAAAATTAATTTTTGTAGAAATTAAAAATGTCAGTTTATATCGATGAATTTTTCACAACCAGTTCTACGAAAAAAAATTTTCAATGGGACATGAATAGAATATTTTAATATGTTATCCAGTTAAATGATTTCAGTAAAAATATAAAAAGACAGTTTACATCTTATTAAATTGTTTGTAAAACAAAAATCTTTTTTCCGTTCGTGATTACGCATTTAATTTCAACGCAAACCTTTTACGCAGATTTCATTTTCATTAACCCTCTTATAGGCAAGTGGAAAACATACCTAGTGATATTTAAGTTCGGAAAAGTCAAATACGATTAGAGTAATTTTCTTCCTCAAATGTGGTTTCATAAACTTTGTTTCTTTGACTCATTGTTATCAGCGTACAGGAAAGTAAATATACTCATCAGTTTTTCAGATCAATTTAACAATTGAATTTCTCCTACCGATAAAGGAAGAATAAAAGAAAGACCTCTGTAGTCCTTAAATCTTCTGGTAGCGACAATAGCGACTACCTTTATAAAACTAGAGTTTGGTCTGAGTTATCGTAGAGGATAAACTATAAAATAGAGAGGATCATCCGTTACAGGAAAAATGCTACTTCATTGAAGAAATTCAGAGTTGAAGATGCAGGGCACTAAAGAGTGGACGAAGAGAAGATTAGGAAAATATCTTCCTCGATAAGATTATGGGTTAGAAATGGGGACAAGTGAGAAAGGAATAAGGAGTATGCTTCATCCTTCATCTAGTCTAGAGTGCTGAAGGTCGATTGGCGCAGAGTAACAGGATTGTTCCTCTTTTTACGAGGTATTTGTTAACATTACAGGTTTAATTATTCACCCGAACTTCTTTAAATCGGTATTGTTTTTATTTATGGCAGCTCATTTCAAATTCTTTACGTCTCCATTATTTCTCTTCGGACGCGTCCGCACTTGCTTCTGTATCGCATGACCGTTTATTTTTATGTTTTCAACGATGACACTAGTCATCCTGCTACGATCCTTATCCGTATTACCGATCATAGCTTAAGACGGAAAGAAGGCATAGATAACAACCTGAAACTCGAAGAGGAAGAGATTCCTCAGTAGGAGATAGTTCCACTCGTACCCCAACAACCTTTATTTTAAGTATCCTACCGGGCAGAATGTTAGTCATTTTTCTTCTTTGAAACATATTTTTCTTCTCGATAAAAAGTCTTCTCGATTAGACCCTCTCGGTAGATCAAATGCAAACCCGAATCGTCGGTTAAGCAGGGATAGGATTGATCTAATAGACCGGTCAACGGAGTTTTCAGTCCATACCCTTACTTGCAACAGTACACTGTAAACAACAAATCCAATAATTCTTAACAGGAATAATTATCCCCAGACCTCCTCGTAATTAATCACGTTAATTAAATACTCCTCGTATCAACTGGCAAAAAATTCAGTTACAAAAATTATTATCAGCCGATTCAACATTTGATTTTTGAGATCTCGCAAAATTTTGAATATTACTCGTCCATCGAATATTCTCTTCAGTTCCTAATACGTGATAGAGGTACAGATGACATTCCAACCAGATTTAGATACAAGAATAAGCCACGCCTTAGATTTTCTGATAAAATTGACCGTATAATCTTAGTGGATGGACAAATGAATAAATGTGACAAGAATAATGACTAATTTCATTAATAAATAATAAATTTGTTAATTGTTAGTAATAGTTAATCTCTGTAACTCTATCTATTACATTTGTGTATGTTATGCATGGGCGCATAAGAGAGAGAGATATGGAGGAATGAAAAGCGATATTTATACTTCGCTTAACTTTATGGTTCTACAGTATAATGTAATTTAACGATTGTGTTTATGCATACCAGTCAATGTTCAATACAATACCGTAGACCGGCTATTTTTCACAGTTTATCGAATCATTTTAGTGAGTAATATTGACTTTTATTTGATAATATTGTTGCTTTTAGAACCGATGATTCAGATGTCACGATATCCATTATTCCGATTTTTGTTGTACATACTGTTGCAAGTTCCTACACATTATTTTATTGTAAAAATCGTACTGAATTCCTACCGATATTGAGAACAATATTGTCAACTGCGAGCTGTTGTATAACTGTGAGCATGCCGTAAAAATGTTGTGTCACATCTGTCAAGGACACATATCAACGCGTGCTTATTACTAGATACATTATGTTTTTGCCGATGATTAAGAAGCGCTTCATTGTACCGCAAAATAATTAGGTTGCTAGTACTTTCGTACTTTAATCCCCGATCACTTATCTGTGGAGCTTCATTTCTTTGCTGAAACTATTTTTTTCCAAAAACTGAAAAAGAGTATCTTTTTGGACAACTTTTCAATTCAACTTAAATTTACGCCGGTATGAAACGCGGAGAAAAATTCCAAAATATTTATATACTGATCACGTTTTAGTTTCGCTTTCCTCGCTGACTTTTCTCAATTAGAATGTTTTTAGATAGATACCTTTTAATTAATTATTGATCATTTCTCATGTAGTACCTGTTCCGGTCAGGAACGGTTAGATTGAAAATGAAAGACACTGAATTTTAATATCCGCTAATTAAGAAAATTTGGGGAGTAATTAAAAATTTATTACACATAAATAATAACTTACTGTAATAATTTGATCATTTTGGTTTCGTTAATTCTTCTGCATACCATTTTAAAATTTTTAAAAGATTATTATTTTTAAGTACAACGAAATAAGAATTATTCAACAATTTTGTTTTTCACCAAAATTGATGAAAATGAAATTTAACCGGATATTTAGTGTAATACTCACAAAATTAAATGTTTACAAGAAAACTTTCATTTATTAATAAATCACCCATTGTTTTCCTAAAAGTTAGACAGTACATGTACTTAATACAATATTTTACAACAGAAAAAGGTATACTTATTTTTAGCTTTTTATACAATCTTTGTCAGTCTGTCCTACGACTCCGATAAATGTAAAATATCCTAGAGTTTAGTGGTAAGAATTATAATTACTTTCTTGAGAGTAACGAGTTCACTGTGTAATCCAGTCCGTATGGGGAGATGAGTGGAATTGCGATTAGTTGTTCTAAACACCACTTCCATTCGGTAGAATCGACTTGTACAACAATCTAGTATTCCCTTTATTAAAAGAAGGCGGCAGCGAACCACTTAGCTCTTTATTTAAACCTTATAAGCACATTCCTAGAAGCCTATCATGTTATTATTTTAAGTATTTTTGTCGTATATACAAGTGTGATTTGAGTCTCTCATCAGATCACTGGTGACATTTAATTTTTGGAAACTAACAGACGTCAGCTAAAGCCAGAGCTAAATCCTTTATTATTTTTTGATAAAAGATAAAAGTAGTATTAGTGAAAGCAAAATAGTATTAGTCAATATTATTTTTATTTTGTGATTGTTATTCGGGTTATTTTATTTTTACTTAGGCATTGATGTGATACCATATTAATGAAAGATAATTTGAAGAAGTAATGAGATTTCATTTTTTAAAAATACGTTCGTTAAAAATATTTTATTTGGAAATTGATTAGAGAAGGATTCTGAAAGCGCTGATTCTCTTTAATTTAATTACGGAAAAAACTACAAGCTTTTTGACCTGTTGGTCTATAAGTACGGATGATTTTTTTATTTACAACCGCGATATTAATAAGCATAAGGAAGGCCTTTAAATTGGCTGTTAATAGTAGTTGGACGATATCGATAAATCTCTCGCGTAAATATACAGGCCTTATTGTCAGTTCAGTCTTTAATTGAAGGGTCTTTAATAAAGTGTGATTTCTGCACCCGAAGCGGACATGGTGTTAGTTACTGTAAAATATTGACATTCACTGTCTGCTTGGTACACAGACGTAATGTTTTAGTCGGTTGATAATATTTTTTTGTTACCGTTGCAGCTGAACCACTTTCTATCAGCAACATTGTCGCAATATTCACCTTGCAGATCACTAGCCGCATTAGTTACCAGCGACCGCTAAGATTCTGTCCACATTCTGAACATGTAGGCTACATGTGTACGCGCACGCCCAAATATACACATTTACATGCTCGCAGAAAGAAAGAGGGAGAATAACTTGCTTTGCTTAGTGTCCTGTTCACTGTCAGATTTCGTAAGTTTGTTTTGAAACAAAGACCTTGACGCACAAGGACCACGTTAGGCTGGGCCACTGTGCCTTGCTGAGGAATGTCAAACGGTGTCCTGCTAGTGTTGCAGGTTTTTTACGCGTATTGTTATACTTTCTGCTATCCCGGATCTTTTTTCTTTCCTTCGTCTTTATTTTGATTTTATTAAATGTTTCGGTTGAATAATTTATGTTAATGATTTACAACAGAATTTAATTACGTAAGCTGTTGTTTTTTAAATAATTGCGTCACTTATGTATTTAGTATAATCCAACCAATACGCATAAATTTAGTCAGATTTTAATTTTTAACGTTTACTAGGCTAAATATGTTGGTTGTTTCAAAGTAATAGTTGCATCCTCAACTTTTGTCATAAATATATTAGAAATGTTTTAGTTATTTACCCAAATTTAGATTATTTAATTAGTAATGAAATAATGCCTGAGAATAATCTTTTAAGATAAATGATTAATGTGCCTTGTTGATCACTACTGCATTGCTTAGATTGGTTTACCAGGATATTAACATGGAACCCTTATTATTATTATAAATTCTATAATTTCGATTTTTTAATGTTTCAGAATAGAACTAATTTCGATGCTATATTTATTTCTTGAAAACTAAGCATAAAACTTTGATACTGAATTAATAATTTTTTCGTTTAAAATCTTACATTTTTGGAATCTGAATAGTCGATTGTTAGATATACGAAATTATGAAAGACAAAATCTTGTTAAGGAGGGCGTAATTTGTATATTAAATTATTTAGTTAATTAAGAATTTTTCACACACCTATTTTGAAAGTGGTTGGTTTTACTATTGACTTTTTGTTCAAATTCTATTCTAAGTATTCGTAGTTATTATTTTAAAATTTATTAAACCTAATAACATTTTTTTAACTGTGGATAATAATACAGATGATGCTGACGATCTATTATTATAAATACCAAACTTTATTGATCAGGACAAATGTAACAGTATAGATTTTAATGCGCTTTGGTATTTCCCTTGGAGAAAAAAAAAATTAAACGTTGAATTAAGTATAAGGTACGAAACTACGTTTCTAATCTCGTATTAATGACTTCTTATATTCTCAAATACTTTCTTTTTCTGTTTTAGCCTCTGGAACTACCTAAGGTATTACTTCTGAGGATGAGTGAGGATGATATGTATGAATGTGAATGAAGTGTAGTCTTGTACAATCTCAGGTCGACCACTCCTGAGA